>SJXQ01000049.1:94682-349551 GCA_006408695.1 Aepyceros melampus | reverse complement strand
TTTACTCAGCGTTGAGATGTTCTTTTGATGAATTTGTGGGGGAGAAAGTGGTCTCCCCATCCTATTCCTCCGCCATCTTGGTTGCCCCCTTCCATTTGATTCTTTTTAAGACAGTCGCCCAATTATGTGTGTGTGTATATATATATATATATATATTTATGTATATGTATTTACTTATTTGGCTGTCCCATGTCTTAGTTATGCCATGCAGGATCTTTGTTGGCTCATGTAGGGTTGCTTTGAGTCATCTTATTTCATCACCCAGGGATTGAACCCATGCCCCCAGCATTGCAAGGCAGATTCTTAATCACTGCTGCTCCTGCTAAGTTGCTTCAGTCATGTCTGACTCTGTGTTACCCCATAGATGGCAGCCCACCAGGCTCCCCTGTCCATGGGATTCTCTAGGCAGGAATACTGGAGTGGGTTGCCATTTCCTTCTCCATCTTAACCACTGGGAGCAAGCAAGTGTGCATACTTAGTCATGTCACTCTTTGTGACCCCATGGATTGTAGCCTGCCAGGCTCCTCTGTCCATGGAAGTTTCCAGGCAAGAATACTGGAGTGGGTAGTCATTCTCTTCTCCAGGACCATTGGGGAAGTCTCTTTTTGATTATTTTTCATCCCTGGGTATATCTCAGAGTCCTGCCTTAATTATTGTTTTTAGCAAATATGTCACTGAATCCAGATTTTGTGCTACCTGACAATTTATTTCCTTCAGTCAAATATAGCTGCTGTTTACCTCAGTGATCTATCAAAATTTCTCATCAATTCATTTTTTAAAGGCATCACTCCCTTCAAAGTTGTTCTCTTTAAAACTGGGGGAGATTCACTTCATCAAAATAATTACAGAAGCTGAAGTTAGAAAGGATGGTTTTCTTTTTTATGCAACTGTCTTTATGCTCTGGGATCACTTTCAAAGCACCGATTTCATTTGTACCTATAAACTTTAAAAGATACATAGTTCACCCAAACTTTCTAGCTGACACAAAATGGAATTCACAGGCCCTGAATTTCAATCATAGAGATAACAGGCTCAGTTCTGTGGGCCTTGTCCCATGACTAATTTTCAGATGCTCTTCAGAAAACCACTTGCCACCTAATTGAAGAAAAAAAAAAAAAAAGGCAAAATCTCCATTTCTTCAGACTGAGTAAGGTGCAAGCTTACAGCAAAGTAGATTTTCTCCTGATTAGAAAGAATCCAAATATGTTAGAGAACAGGTGTGAACAGGAGACAATGGCTGAATTCAAACAATTTAGCCCTGCTAGGATAGCTAACACCACATTTTTGTATAGCATAGTGGTTTCCAGAGTTAGGGATTTATAGCCAGTAAAGCTTAAATAAAACATTTGAGGACTAACATAGAATTTTCAACATTTTATTTCCTAGCAAGGATATTTGAACACATACCTATACATACACACGCCCACAAGAACCACTACCACCATACAACATAAACAAAAATATTACCAGTTACAATGCAGCCTGATATATGTTTCACTACAATGTTCTAATTTGTCTCACTTTCCCATGAATATAAGAAAATATAGAATATGAGTGGTCAAAAAAATCATTGTTCTATACATCATAAAGGTACAAATGAATTCTAAATTCTGCTGAGAAGAGCAAATTGAAAACTGGATAATATATTTTGAAAACATACACCCAGTTATCTGGACATCTATTTGTTCAGTAAATAGTTGTTTAATTTCAGTTATTAAATCTCAGTCTAGAAATGACAACTGCATAAGTAAGCAAGGAGAAGCAAGATGTACACACACATGTGTACTTGAGGTTGATATATGCATTCTTTGCCTGCAAATTTATTGTGCAACTAAAACATCAATCCAATGTAAGATTAAAAAAAAATACTACAGTGGATTCGACACAGCTCACATTTCATTTTTAATTAGAATACTGCTGCTGGAATGTGATATGGGAGAAGATAGCAAAATAAAGTTGAGACATAGGATATTGTATACCTTAGTAATACAGAACTATGAAATGTACTAGGGTCCTAGTACTAGATGTACTTGAGGTTGATATATGCATTCTTTGCCTGCAAATTTATTGTGCAACTAAAACATCAATCCAATGTAAGATAAAAAAAATACTACAGTGGATTCGACACAGCTCACATTTCATTTTTAATTAGAATACTGCTGCTGGAATGTGATATGGGAGAAGATAGCAAAATAAAGTTGAGACATAGGATATTGTATACCTTAGTAATACAGAACTATGAAATGTACTAGGGTCCTAGTACTAGGGAATCCCAGTACAAAGAATCTCCTAGTGTTTACTAGGAACCAAAGAGACTCAGTGTCTCAATTATGTCATCTAATAGACGAGAAGTTATAAGAAACCCCTTTCTAAAACAATGCCTCAGAACATTAGGTGGCTTAAGAAGTATAATATAAGGTCAAAGAGAGAGAGATTGATTGATTGATTGATTGAGATATTGACTAGGACTTGCTTTTAGTATATATGCTTGTGTCTGTGGAAAAAATATTGGATTGTGTATCCACAGATAAGAATTTCTGTACAAAATATTTTGTGTGTACTTCAACCTGTCTTAGTTTTCCTTTCTGTAAAATAAAACTTAATCTGTCTCTTAAGGACACTTAAAAAAAAAAAAAAAGAAGAGTATGGCCAGAAACATGTGCATCAGTTTGTGCTCGGAACAGGTGTGGCAAATGTATTTCAAGTTTGTGAACATCCATATTCTGAATAGGAATTGTTCTTAGAAGCAGCACTTAAGGAGCTAAACAGGCTATCAGATAGTTAAAAATCTATTCCCAGTATTATAAAAACAATATATTATTACAGAATGCACTGGCAGAGGTCAATGATATCACTTTCATATACAAAAGCCATACATAATTCTAAACAATATCTGCTTCACCTTTCCATTTGTTATAATAGCGGTAGTCCCTAGGTAACTATTTTTTTGTTGTTGCTTTTTCATGAGTGATGAAACCTGATTATTTTCTTTTGAGGTTTATTTTTCAGTTCCCTTTGAACCACCATATATAATATCTAAAGGAGGGAGAACAAACTTTGTTGCTAGGGGAAACCTAAAGAAACAACTTCTGTTGTGTGTGAAATGGGCTCTCTCCTCAAAAGGGTGGCCAATAATGACGTCCAGTGTAGACATCTCTGAAAGATATACAGTGACTCATCAAGGGATTTGTCACTCCTGATTCTCAACATTAGAACATCTTAAGCCCACAGAATAACTAGCTGTGCCCCAGAAGTACCCTGTATCTCTGTCCTCACAATCTCTTATTGATAATTAGATTAATGATTAGCAAAATGTATTTTGGGCCAGGCATCTGTCAAGCACTTTGCAATATTAACTCACTTAGTCCACTTGGTAACTTTGGTGAGTAGGGACTATTATTATCCATATTATAGAAGATAAAAGTAAAATGTTCTTAGTCACTCAGTGGTATCTGATCCTCTGTGGCCCATGGACTGTAACCTGTCAGACTCCTCTTGCCATGGCATTTTCCAGACAAGAATACTGGAGTGGGTTTCCATTTCCTACTCCAGGTGATTTTCCAGACCCAAGGATAAAACCTGAATGTCTTGTGTCTCCTGCACTGATTGTTCAGTCACACAGCTGTGTCTGACTCCTTGCAACACTATGGACTGCAGCATGCAAGGTTTCCTGTCCTTTACCATCTCCTGAAGTTTACTCAAGCTCATGTCCATTGAGTTGATGATGCCATCCAACCATCTCATTCTCTGTCATCCTCTTCTTCATCTGCCTTCAACCTTTCCCATCATCAGGGTTTATTCTAATGAGTTGACTCAGCATCAAGTGGCCAAAGTATTGGAGCTTCAGCTTCAGCATCAGTCCTTCCAGGCAAACCACTTGAGCATCCTTGCTTTGAGAACCTGCACTAGTAGGCTAATTCTTTATCACTATAGCACCACCTTTGCCTAAGTTTGTACACCTCTAGCTGGGATTTCAATTCAGCTGATCTAATAAAACCTTAAGGCAACCCCTCTGACAGACTGATGCCTCGAGACTTGAGGTGGGGATCTGTGTAGGATGAGTAATAAATTGATCTGATTATATTTTAAAATTATTTTTAAAGTTGTCTGATGAGTTATGTTTCTATTGTTTTCCATCTTTCCTTAAAACTAACTATTTTGTTTAAGCTTATTATTGTTGATACAACTACATGATGTCAAATACTGTAGGGACTGAGTTTATGGCAGAAGGTCAAAAGATACAGACCTTATTTCAGGCCCTTCTGTCCATGGAATTCTCCAGGCAAGAATATTGGAGTGTATAGCCATTCCATTCTCCAAGGGATCTTCCTGACCAGGGACTGCACCCAGCTCTCCCACGTTGAAAGCTGATTCTTTACCATCTGAGCCACTAGGGAAGCCCTTACCTGGTCATACACCTCACTGTTTCTTGGGAAACCTTTAGATTATGCAGTACCAACCCCTAATGTTAGGTCTGTGCACTGGTGAAGGTCATTAAATAACTCCTTGAGGCTCAAGGCAAATGTCAGGGGACTTGCTTTGGTCTTCTGACCTAGAGAAGGCCCATGTGTACAATCCTTTAACTGCAACTGAATCAATGCAATTCTAGAATAGTTATAATAGAGTTGTCTATTACAATGTATTTCTGAAGGCCTACATGTGTGCCAGCCCATTAAGATCCCCCACTGCTATGTCTTCTGCTTCCCTGAGCTGGGCTCATCTGCTGGTATCAGAGGCACTGAGTAAGCTTGCCATGTGTTAATTGCAAGCCAACTGTGATCAGAAGCCCCTAACATAAGCTAAAATGATAGCTTAGTGGAACCAACATCTGGTAGATAATACTTAAATTCCCCAAATTCTGCTTTTACATCCTAGTAGGGCAAAATCAATCATCTCTTTACTGGGAAAAATACAATAAACTGTGACTTTCACAGTGTAAGTTTGTTGGTTTCAAACTTTTAAAACTAAATCATATTTGTTTTTCACAAAAACAACTGATAACTTTTGAAATGTTTGTCACATCTTCAGACAAACTAAGTACATAACGAAAAACTGTCAATATCTTTTTAGGACTGCTGGATCAAACACAAATTTTAAGTTGAGAGACAGTATCCTTTTTTAGAATTATGTACAAAATTTTATTTTACTTTTTACTTTTATTTTTACTTTTTTATAAATAAATATATACATAAATATAAGGAATACCTTTTTAACAAAAACATGCATTGTGGCCATTGAAAGATTTATTTTATTGTTTTAACTTTTTTACATGTATTTTTATGTGTTTGTATAAATGTTTTCATTTTTAAAAGAAACCATTTTTTAAAAGTATGTGTTTCCAGGGACATATATATCAATAAGCTCAAGTCATATGTTTGGAAATTCTGATGCTGCTCTTCTGTCCCTTATCTACCTTCAACTCCATTTTTCTTAAATTCTCGCAGAACATAAGAGATCAGGAAGGACATTATATATCATATAATTAGCCTGGGTAAAATATTACAATGGGACATGGAATTCCATTGGCTTCCCAAGACAAATGACTCTTAAACCAGGGATGGCATATCTCAGAGATACTCAAAAGAAATGGGGCTCAAATAAAATAATGAAGAAATATTAATATTTAAAGGAATTGGGATGGAGACAGTTCATACATAAATATTTCTGAGGCTATGGGACTATAGCATACCATGTGGAAAATAGATTGGGGCAGAGAAACATGCACAGTAAGCCACACTGCCTTTCTTGCCTCTCTGTCACCTGTGCTATCAAAATCTCTGCCATCAGGTCTCAAAAGTTCATCACTTTCCCCACATAACAGCAACTCTTACAGAGGAGAATAGTTAGCTCTGTCATGTTATTATCTGTCCATTCTAGTGGAGAAACAGTATATTAATAAACTTTTCAAAGTTGTTTATTTTTATTATGAAGTGAAGTGAAGTGAAGTTGCTCAGTCTTGTCCAACTCTTTGCAACCCTATGGAATGTAGCCCACCAGGCTCCTCCTTCCATGGGATTCTCCAGGCAAGAATACTGAGTGGGTTGCCATTTCTTTCTCCAGGAGATCTTCTCAACTCAGGGATTGAACCCGGGTCTCCCATATTGTAGGTAGACACTTTACCATCTGTGCCACCAGGAAACTCCTTTTTTTTTTAAATTACGAAATGATGAATATAACACAATAATGAAAAGTAAAGAAGGATTTATCCCTAATGTAGGTATAAAGAAAGTTGTTTCTAAATTTGAAGTTGATAATAAAATAAGAAAAGAAAACTATATTCATATATGTAATTATTTGTAATTAAGTGACCTTGAAGAATTTATTTTTTTTCCAACTACACAGACATTTCACATTCTGAAATAAATCTGGGAAACTGAAAATTATTACAGTACTGAATTACTATTACTGATGGAATTATGCTAATTCAGATATCTTTAAACAAGAAAATGTTTGAAACTACTGACTTGGATAATAAAAACATGTGTCCTTTATCTGGGCTATTGATGTAACACTATCCAGAATGGATAAAGATACTAATAACTGAAAAATATCACATTGGAAAGAAAATAGAGTCTTATCTAAACAACAGTGTTATTTTGATTTTTCATAAATGTAATCTTGTACTTAGAATTTAACTAAAGCATTTATGATTATAGGAATATATCATTTTGAGAACAAGTACGAAGAAAAGAAAAGCATCCTACTTCTACTTTATTGACTATGCTAAAGCCTTTGACTGTGTGGATCACAACAAACTGTGGAAAATTCTTAAAGAGATGGAAATACTAGACCATCTTACCTGCCTCCTGAGAAATCTGTATGCAGGTCAAGAAGCAACAGTTAGAACTGGTCATGGAACAACTGACTGGTTCCAAATTGGGAACAGAGTACATCAAGGCTGTATATTGTCACCCTGCTTATTTAATTTATATGCAGAGTATATCATGCCAAATGCTGGGTTGGATGAAGCAGAAGCTGGAATCAAGATTGCTGGGAGAAATCTCAATAATCTCAGATATGCAGATGACACTAACCTCATGGCAGAAAGTGAAGAAGTCTAAAGAGCCTCTTGAAAGTGAAAGGGCAGAGTGAAAAAATTGGCTTAAAACTCAACATTCAAAAAACTAAGATCATGGCATCTGGTCCCATCACTTAATGGCAAACAGATGGGGAAACTATGGAAATGCAGCCATGAAATTAAAAGATTCTTGCTCCGTGGAAGAAAAGCTATGACAAATCTAGACAGCGTATAAAAAGCAGAAACATTATTTTACCAACAAAGGTTCATATAGTCAAAGCTATGGTTTTTCCAGTGGTCATGTATGGATGTGAGAGTTGGACTATAAAGAAAGCTGAACACTAGAGAATTGATGCTTTTGAACTATGGTACTGGAGAAGACTCCTGAAGATCCCTTGGGCAGCAAGGAGATTAAACTCAAGGAAATCAGTCCCGAATATTCATTGGAAAGACTGACGCTGAAGCTGAGACTCCAAAACTTTGGCCACCTGATGCGAAGGACATTGGCAAAGACCCTGATGCTGCGAAAGATTGAAGGCAGGAGAAGGGGATAACAGAGATGAAGATGGTTAAATGGCATCACAGACTTGATGAACATGAGTTTGAGTAGGCTCCGGGAGTTGGTGATGAATTCGAAAGCCTGGAGTGCTGCAGTACATAAGGTGGGAAAGAGTCTAACACGAATGAATGACTGAACTAAACCAAAGAGACCAAAATAAACACCTCTAAGATGCAAGGATTGAAATTAACATAGCATAAAAGGCAAATGGAAGGTACAAATATTTAAAACAAATTTTATGTATCCCTTTATAATCTCAATAAAAAAAATAAAGTTAGCTGAACACCAATGAAGTATAATTTTCCTTTCTAGATCTACAACACTCTCTTAAAGTTTCCAGTAACCAAATAAAGAAAACTATTTCATTCTTTTCTCACAAACCTTCTTTTAGGCTGTTAATTGATTAGGCATTTCTGTCATTGTAGTTATTAACATTCAGAATATCCTGGGTAATCTTGATTGTTACAGGAAAGAAGGAACAGAAGTACTGCTGAAAATTTTGAGCCCTTTTCCATATCAGTATTGGCAGAAACACTTGACATCACAGAACTTGTGTTCAAATTCAGAACTTCACATTCAATCCCAAATGACTTTCAGGAGGAACCTCGTTTACATGAATTTGGCTTTTTTGCAATAGAGTTTAAGAACATATCAAATTCACTTTTACACACACAAGCACACGTCCACACACACACATATATATGCACACATGATTTTCAGTCTGTGCAATAGTGTGGATAATATTTGTTAGGTGTGAGAACATAGCTGATGAACCACGGCAACTCAAGGACATGGGCTCATAGTCAAATATTTGAGTTTCTCTTGAAAAACTATCCAAAGGTTCTTGATTTATTAAGGAGTGTGGCATTTGAGGCAGGTGAGCCTCAAGAGGACCCTCCTTGAGATGTGCCTCATGACCTCAGGACCTTATTGTTCTACTAATTCAGAAGGGATGTGCTTGTTTTAGGTGTGTATGTATTTACGGGTGTGCATGTGTCTGTATGTAATACCACTCCTTGATCCATTCACCATTCAACAGGCACTTAAGTTGTTACTATATGTTTACCATCTTGAAAGATGCTAGAGTGAACATGAGGATGCAGATATGAATTCCATTCCATTTGAATATATGGTTGCCCCTTGGATCATACAGGTTTGAACTGTATGAGTTCACTGATAGGCAGATTTTTTTAAAAAATAGGGACACAGTTGGCCCCTCTGCACCTGCAAGTTGTGCACACAAGGATTTAACCAGCCTACTTGGAAACAAGGATTTAACCAGCCTACTTGGACAATAATAGCATGTGCCTTTTCTTTGGGCTATCGGATCCGCAGTTAATTAAGTCTGCACATGTAGATTCCTTGGATAAAGAGAACAAATGTAGGGACTCAAGCATCAGCAGATTTTGGTGTCTGTGTTTTGTCATGGAACCAATTACCCCACTGATAATGAAAGATGATTCTGCACCCAGAAGTGAGGTTAATGGATTACATGGTAGGTTTTTGTTTTGTTTTGTTTTTTTAGAGTTTTGATGAACGTCCATGCTATTTCACACAGCAGCTACACCATTTTACATATACACCAATAGAACCAAAGAGTTTTATTTTCTTCATACTTTTACCAGCAACCTTTATGCCTCTTTGGTAATGACCAAGCTGATAGTTTGAAATAATACCAATTGTGGTTTTGATTTATGGTTGCCTGATGAATAGTGATATTTAGCATATTTTTATGTTCCCATTAGCCATCTTTGTGTTTTCTTTGGGGGAAAACTTCCTTCTCAGTTCTTTTGTCCATTTTTAAAATGGATTAGTTGGGTTTTTCCTTATCTAGATATCTGAGTTTCTTATATATTTTGGATATTAAGCCTGTACTTGAAAATATTTTCTCCAGTTCCATATATCATATTTTCATTTTGTTGATTGTTTATTTTGATATGAATTTTTTTTACTTTGATTTGACCCCATTTCTTTATTATTTCTTCTTTTTCTTGTGTCTTAGGTGTAATATTCAAAAAATAATTTTTAAGATTAATGTTAGGGATCATTTTCCTCATATTTTTTTTCTTTTTCTCTCTTTTTTTTTTTTTTTTAATTAGCCATCTTTGTGTTTTCTTTGGGGGAAAACTTCCTTCTCAGTTCTTTTGTCCATTTTTAAAATGGATTAGTTGGGTTTTTCCTTATCTAGATATCTGAGTTTCTTATATATTTTGGATATTAAGCCTGTACTTGAAAATATTTTCTCCAGTTCCATATATCATATTTTCATTTTGTTGATTGTTTATTTTGATATGAATTTTTTTTTACTTTGATGTGACCCCATTTCCTTATTATTTATTTTTGTGTCTTAGGTGTAATATTCAAAAAATAATTTCTAAGATTAATGTTAGGGATCATTTTCCTCATATTTTTTTCTTTTTCTCTTTTTTTTTTTTTTTTTTTGTTGCTTAAGTCCTTTATTAGCCAGATCTCCCCACTCCTAGTTTTATTGAGATACAACTGACATTGTATTCATCAAAGGGGTACAGTGTAAGGTTTTGATACATTTATGTAACATGAAATAATTACCACAATAAGTTTAGTTAACATATATCACTGAGTTAAAATTTTTTCTTATGATGAGAACTTTTAGGATCTCTTAACAACTTTCAAATATACAATAGAGTATTATTAACTATAGTTATCATGCTGTATGTTACACCCCCACAACTTCTTTCTCCTAAAACTGAAAATTTGTACCTTTTGGTCACTATTCCAGTGGAGAAAATGAAACCATTGTCTCAAAAGACATCTGAACCCCTATATTCTTTGCGGCATTCTTTACAATAGCCAAGACATGGAAACAGTGTTTAAATTTTTTCTTATGATGAGAACTTTTAGGATCTCTTAACAACTTTCAAATATACAATAGAGTATTATTAACTATAGTTATATGCTGTATGTTACACCCCAGAACTTCTTTCTCCTAAAACTGAAAATTTGTACCTTTTGATCACTATTCCAGTGGAGAAAATGAAACCATTATCTCAAAAGACATCTGAACCCCTATATTCTTTGCGGCATTCTTTACAATAGCCAAGACATGGAAACAGTGTTTTACTGATGGAAGAATGAATAAAGAAAATGTTGCATACGTACAATGGAATATTATTCAGCCATACAAAGAAGGGAATCTTGTCATCTGCAACAACATGAATGGATCTTGAGGGCATTGTGCTAAATGAAATGCCACCAGAGAAAGACAAATACTAATATGATCTCATTTACATGTGGAACCTTAAGAAGTTGAGCTCATAGCTAGGCTTCAACCCCTGGGTTGAGAAGATACCCTGGAATGGCAAAAACTCACTCCAGCATCCTTGCCTGAAAAAATCCCATGGGCAGAGGAAACTGGACGGCTACAATCGGTAAGGTCACAGAGTCAGATACAACTAACTGAGTGACTAAGCACACACACCCACATTGGAGCTTTATTAGTTTTTCTCGCGAGAGGCTGTGTCATCTTTAATTGATTATCCTTGATTCTTACATCTTCGAGATAATATCTGTATATTTGAGTAGGTGGTCTTCTCTTGCAGCCTTTCCACATTTGCTTCAGCAATGAAAGAATTTCTCCAGTCAGCAGAGCTTTGGATTCTAGGTGAGACAGCTCATAGCATCCATGGGCCAGTGGGACTCGTTATTGGGTCCACTATGTGTACACTTAGGTCAGACAGGGAGCTGACTGAACTCACTGGTTGAACTTCACTGATGACTGGGTTTTACAGTCAAGTAGAACCTCAGTCATCACTGGTTCTTCAATCATTTCTGTTTTTGTGGGGTCATAGGCTGTGTTTCCTGACAGATCAGAGATTCTGATTCAAATTTGTGATTAGACCAGGCTTTCACTGGGCTCTGGCAATGCTCCTTGGATGAATGGCACCCTGGTCTGTTCTCTGGCTGGAGCCCACGTTCAGGCTGGGCTCCAGCCTTGCCTTTATCATTAGATGAGTCCTCAGTCTTAGCTCTATAATGAAGTGAATGTAGATTGTGCCTCAAATTTGGACATGGCTGTTAACTGTTCTCTGATGGTGGGTTGGATTGCTGGCTCTGATTTCTGGTCAAAGAAGTTTACTGACTCAATTACAGTCAAGTAGAACCTCAGTTATCACTGGTTCTTCAATCATTTCTGTTTTTGTGGGGTCATAGGCTGTGTTTCCTGACAGATCAGAGATTCTGATTCAAATTTGTGATTAGACCAGGCTTTCACTGGGCTCTGGCAATGCTCCTTGGATGAATGGCACCCTGGTCTGTTCTCTGGCTGGAGCCCACATTCAGGCTGGGCTCCAGCCTGGCCTTTATAATTAGATGAGTCCTTAGTCTTTGCTCTATAGTGAAGTGAATGTAGATTGTGCCTCAAATTTGGACACGGCTGTTAACTGTTCTCTGATGGTGGGTTGGATTGCTGGCTCTGATTTCTGGTCAAAGAAGTTTACTGACTCAACCCTGAATTTGGTTTGGGCTTGATGTTGTGCTCCGTGGTTATGTAGGTCACTGTCCAGGCTTCCTGGTCAAGCGGGACTTCAGGCAAAGCTCCCCTTGGGGTGGGCCCATTGGCTGAACTGCCAGCCTGAGCAAGGCCACAGCTGTGCTTGACAAATGGCTAATACCATCAGATGGACTCTACTGTTGAATGAGGCAGGAGAGTGACTTCTATGGCTGGAAAGTGTTGTCACCTGGACTCCAGGCTTCCAGGTTTCCCTGGAAAGGCAAGACTGGAGACAAAGCTTAAAAGTTGGGAGGGGACTTTGACTTGGTTCCCTGTGAAAGAGGAGCTGTAGAATGTGGGCTGTAACTGTTCAATATGTCTTTAATGTCATCACTGATAGACTTTATAAACCTCTATTCCTCACTAAGTAATGAATTGAATAAAGTATTAGACAAATACTCAATCTGATTTGTATGAAGGTCATGACTTTTTTAACTCTTTGAGAGTTATACATAAACAAGGTAGACTAAGTCTAATTGCTTTTAAAATAAGGGAAGAGAAAGGGCATTAAACATTTGTATATCTGTTTGTATTAGTCATGATTCTCCAGAGAATCAGAGCAAATATTATTTTTAAATATAAAGAGAGGGATATAAAATTATTATAGGAAACATCTCATTTGATTACAGAGGCCCAAAAGTTCCAAGATCTGTCATTGACAAGCTAGGGAACCACAGGCCACAATGGGGTAAGATTTAGTCTGTGCACAGAGGCTCAGATCCAGGAGCACTGTTGTTTCAGCTCAAGCAGAGGAACTTGAGAAACTCAAACTCCCTCCAATGCCTTCTTCTATTCAGTCTCAGCAAATTAGATGATGCCCATCACATTGGCGAATGTGATCTTCCTTATTTAGCCAACCAATCCAAATGTATCTCTTCCAGAGATACTCTTTCAGACACACCCAGAAATAGTCTTTAACCAACTATCTGGGCATTCCTTAGCCCAGGCAAGTAAATATGCAAAAATTAACTATCAACTTTATATAATTATCTATCTAGAAAAGTTAAGGCAAGCAACTAAAATTTTACTAGTGCTATTAGAAAGTTTATAAAGCAGACACAAGATTACACCAAAAATCAATAGTTTTCTATCAACAGCCATAATCCATTTTCTCCCATTCCAATGCTTATACCCAAGTCTAAGCCCTGTCATATTTTACCAGGATGATTTAAGCAAACTTCCAGTAGGACTCCTTGTTTTCATTAACGTGTGTGTGTCTGTGTGTGTGTGCCTTCTGGGTTGCTTCCGCAGTGTCCCTCTTGGTGATCCTATGGACGGTAGCTTACCAGTCTTCTCTGTCCATGGGAGTCTCCAAGACAGAGGGAATAGGTTGCCATGCCTTGCTTCTGCAATCTTCCTGACCCAGGGATCGAATCCTCATCTTTTACATCTCTTGCAGTGGGAGGTAAGTTCTTTATCACTAGTGCCACCTGGGAAGCCCTTTGTTTTCATACCTTGGCCTAGAAGTTGATCACATTGTAGATACCCAGCAGGCGAAGGCTTATTTCAAGTATAATTAAAACCATTCAATAGTCTTTCACTATGTTTATATACTTCCTTTAGTATCTCCATAATAGGCTACTACTTTTAATACTAGTATCTATTGTAATTTTCCTGGTGGCTCAGATGGTAAGGCATTTGCCTACAATGTGGGAGACCCGGCTTTGATCCCTGGGTCAGGCATATCTTCTGGAGGAATGGCAGATAAAAAAATGTCAACCCACTCCAGTACTCTTGCCTGGAAAATCCCATGGAGGGAGGAGCCTGGTAGGCTACTGTCCACTTTATCACTAGTGCCACCTGGGAAGCCCTTTGTTTTCATACCTTGGCCTAGAAGTTGATCACATTGTAGATACCCAGCAGGCGAAGGCTTATTTCAAGTATAATTAAAACCATTCAATAGTCTTTCACTATGTTTATATACTTCCTTTAGTATCTCCATAATAGGCTACTACTTTTAATACTAGTATCGATTGTAATTTTCCTGGTGGCTCAGATGGTAAGGCATTTGCCTACAATGTGGGAGACCCGGCTTTGATCCCTGGGTCAGGCATATCTTCTGGAGGAATGGCAGATAAAAAAATGTCAACCCACTCCAGTACTCTTGCCTGGAAAATCCCATGGAGGGAGGAGCCTGGTAGGCTACTGTCCATGGGGTCGAAAAGAGTCAGACACGACTGAGTGACGTCACTTTCACTTTTCAGTGTAACTTTAAAATATACAACTTCTGCATCATTTTTAATGTCTAACTCTACAATGTATGTTGTATGGTGTTAGGAAAAAAATTTTCTTACTAATATATCCACTAAGTAGTACGGCTGAGGAAATATTTTCTGGATGTATTGATAAAATCTACCTTTTAAAAGTAAACATGGTGATGTTTCACAGAAAACAACAAAATTCTGGAAAGCAATAAATCAATTATTCTTAAATTAAAAAGTAAATAAATTAAAAAATAAAGTAAAAAAAGAGTAAACGAATATTTTGAATAATTTTACATTTACTGGAAAATTGGGAGATTAGTACAGGTAGTTCTATGTGTCCCACATCCAGACTCCTCTATTATTAGCATCTTACATTAGTATAGCTGTTATAACTAATGAATCAAAAAGAACATAGTATCATTATCTAAAGCCCATAGTTTATTTAGATTTCCTTAGTTTTTATCTATTCTTTTTTTTAATATTCTAAAATTCTATCCAGGACACCACATATTTAATTGTCAATCCTCTTAAGCTCCTCTTGAGAGGGGCTTTTTCTCAGACTTTCCTTAATTTTGATGATTTTGAGGAGTACTAGTCAGGCAGTTTGTAGAATGCACTTCTAATGGAATTTGTCTAATGCTTTTATCATTGTTAGGCTAAGCCATAGGTTTTTAGGAGAACGATCACAGAGGAAAATACCATTTTACCGCATCATGTAAAGTTTGCATACCATTAGCATCATATTACTGTTGGTGTTGATCTAAATCACCTGATTGAAGTGATATTTGCCAGGCTTCTTCATTGTGAAATAACTCTTTTTTCCCCTTTCCATAATGTACTTTTTAAGAAAAAAAGTCACTATGAACTTTCAATATTTAAGGAGTATACTCCTTACCCTCCACATAAATTATCGGTATTTTTTTTCCATGAGATATTTGTCTCTTTCAATAACGTTATAATTTTAAATTTATGAATTATACACTGAAAGAAGCATAATAAGTATAGATTTCTCTCTTAAAAATTATAGCAGAAAAAAGGAGTACTTTTACTAGTTGATAATTGTCAGTCTATAACATATAAGACAATTAACTTTTCATATAAATATATTAGTACAGATTGCTGGATATTCTTTCATTCCTTTGTTTGTTCAGATGTGTTGTAGAGTCCAGAATGTGATCTGTCTTGAGGTATAATCCATGTGAGCTTGAGCAGAATGTACACTCTTGTTGTTGGCTAAAGCAGTCTATAGATGACACTTAAGTTCAGCTGACTGATGGTTCTGTCAAGCTCAGTGGTATCTTTCCTGGTTTTCTGTCTGCTGCTGAAGTCCATTTCTGATAGAGGAATGCTGAAGTTTCCTATCTATTTCTTCTTGTAGTTTTATCAATTTGTCTCACATATTTTGTATAATTTATTGTTATGTGTTTATACATTAAGGATTGTTATATCTTCTTGGAGAGCTGACCCTTTTATTATTATGCAATAGGTCTATTTATCCCAGATAATTTTCCTTGCCTTGAAGTCTGTTCTATCTGAGATTAATTAGATATCTCAGCTTTCTTTGGATTAGTATGAGCACACAAAATTTCTAACACTTGATTCCGATATGGAGAGAGGGGTTTCCTACATATCCAAACAACTGTTGAACACCAGCAAAGTGTTCTACAATTCAACTCAATTAAGATGCTATCTATCCAGAGATAGCACCAGATTCCAGAGGTCAAAGAATCATCCCCAACCTCAGATATCTGTTATAAGCTCAGGTTATCACCTGAGCTTCTATTGGACCAGCTATAGATCAGAGCTCCAAAGAGCCCCCTCCTTGGGATTTATTAACTTTCTAGACTCCTCACAGAACTCAAGAAACATTTACTTACTATATCACTGGGTTATTGTAAATGAATATAGTTCAGGAACATCCAGGTGGAATAGATGCTTTAGATAAGGTTAGAGTGTGTAACCCTCCATAAATATCCGTGGGTTCACCAGCTTAGAATCTCTCAGAAGAGTCTACTTTGTGTTTTTATGGAGACTTCATTACACAGGTGAGCATGCATGCTTAGTTGCTCAGTTCTGACATTTTGCAGCCCCATGGATTATAGCCTGCCAGGCTCCACTGTCCATGGATTTTCCAGGCAACAATACTGGAGTGGGTAGTGATTCCCTTCTTCAGGAGAATCTTTCTGAAACAGGGGTCAAACCCACGTCTTGTCTCCTGCATTGTAGGTGGATACTTTACTGTCACCAGGGAAGCCCATTACTTAGGCATGATTGATTAAATCGTTGCCTGATGACGATTGGTTCAACATCCTCTACCCAGAAGTCAAGAGGGTGAAACTGGAAGTTCCAACCCTGTGTTCATTGGTTCCCTGGCAGCCAGCAATCATCCTTCGGCATTTTCTAAAAGTCACTCTATTAACATAAACTCAGTTGTATTAGAAAGGGACTTATTATAAATAAGGAGATATATTCATTTTGCTTTTATGAGTCTGAAGTCGTTTCAGGAAGTAAGGATGAGAGACATCTATTTATCCCAGATGATTTTCCTTGCCTTGAAGTCTGTTCTATCTGAGATTAATGTAGATATCTCAGCTTTCTTTGGATTAGTATGAGCACACAAAATTTCTAACACTTGATTCCAATATGGAGAGAGGGGTTTCCTACATATCCAAACAACTGTTGGACACCAGCAAAGTGTTCTACAATTCAACTCAATTAAGATGCTATCTATCCAGAGATAGCACCAGATTCCAGAGGTCAAAGAATCATCCCCAACCTCAGATATCTGTTATAAGCTCAGGTTATCACCTGAGCTTCTATTGGACCAGCTATAGATCAGAGCTCCAAAGAGCCCCCTCCTTGGGATTTATTAACTTTCTAGACTCCTCACAGAACTCAAGAAACATTTACTTACTATATCACTGGGTTATTGTAAATGAATATAGTTCAGGAACATCCAGGTGGAATAGATGCTTTAGATAAGGTTAGAGTGTGTAACCCTCCATAAATATCCGTGGGTTCACCAGCTTAGAATCTCTCAGAAGAGTCTACTTTGTGTTTTTATGGAGACTTCATTACACAGGTGAGCATGCATGCTTAGTTGCTCAGTTCTGTCTAACATTTTGCAGCCCCATGGATTATAGCCTGCCAGGCTCCACTGTCCATGGATTTTCCAGGCAACAATACTGGAGTGGGTAGTGATTCCCTTCTTCAGGAGAATCTTTCTGAAACAGGGGTCAAACCCACGTCTTGTCTCCTGCATTGTAGGTGGATACTTTACTGTCACCAGGGAAGCCCATTACTTAGGCATGATTGATTAAATCGTTGCCTGATGACAATTGGTTCAACATCCTCTCCCCAGAAGTCAAGAGGGTGAAACTGGAAGTTCCAACCCTGTGTTCATTGGTTCCCTGGCAGCCAACAATCATCCTTCGGCATTTTCTAAAAGTCACTCTATTAACATAAACTCAGTTGTATTAGAAAGGGACTTATTATAAATAAGGAGATATATTCATTTTGCTTTTATGAGTCTGAAGTCGTTTCAGGAAGTAAGGATGAGAGACCAAATATTGGGACAAAAGATGCTTTCATTGTTCTAACCACTCAGGAAATTCCAGGAGTGTGTCGAGCTATGAACCCTGAACCATCAACAAAGATCAAATATATATAAGAACCATACATCATTCATCTGAATGACCAAATATATATTTTTAAATAAAAATATTGTAATATAATATACCTATCACTCTTCACTTCTTTGCCTTTAATATACAATGTGTCTTAATATTTAAAGTGTGCCTCTTGTATACCACACATAGTTGTATCTTTTTGAAGGGTCTACTCTGAAATTCTGGTCAACACCAAAATCAGATTGAGTATACTCTTCGTAGCCAAAGATGGAGAAGCTCTTTACAATCAACAAAAACAAGACCACAGAGCTGACTAAGGCATAGATCATGAACTCCTTATTGCCAAATTTAGACTTAAATTGAATAAAGAAAGGAAAACCACTAGACCATTCAGGTATGACCTAAATGAAATCCCTTATGATTGATTATACAGTGGAAGTGACAAAGAGATTCAAGGGATTTGATCTGATAGACTGCCTGAAGAAATATGGGCAGAGGTTTGTGACATTGTACAGGAGGCAGTGATCAAGACCAACCCAGAGAAAAAGAAATGCAAAAAGGCAAAATGGTTTTCTGAAGAGTCCTTACAAATAATTGAGAAATAAAGGGCTTCCCTCATAGCTTAGTTGATAAAAAATCTGCCTGCAATATAGGAGACCCAGATTCAATTCCTGGGTCGGGAAGATCCTCTGGAAAAGAAATGGCAACCCATTCCAATATTCTTGCCTGGAAAATCCAATGGATAGAGGAGCCTGGTAGGCTACAGTCCACGGGGTTGCAAGAGTCAGAAATGACTTAATGACTAAACCATGAACTGAGAAGCTAAAGGCAAGGGAGGAAAGGAAAGATATATCCACTTGAATGCAAAGTTCCAAAGAATAGCAAGGAGAGATGAGAAAGCCTTCCTCAGTGATCAATGCAAATAAATAGGAAAAAAAATAATAAAATGAGAAAGATAGGGATCTCTTCAAGAAAATTAGAGATAGCAAGATAACATTTCATGAAAAAATGGGCTATTATAATATAGGACATAAACGGTATGGACCTAACAAAACTAGAAGATATTAAGAAGAGGGGACAAGAATACACAGAACTATACAGAAAAGATCTTTATGACCCAGATAACCATGATGGTATGATCACTCACCTAGAGCCAGACATCCTGGAATGCAAAGTCAAGTGGGCCTTAGGAAGCATCACTAGGAATAAAGCTAGTGGAGGTGATGGCATTCCAGTTGAGCTATTTCAAATCCTAAAAGATGATGCTGTGAAAGCAGTGCACTCAACATGCCAGTGCCAGCAAATTTGGAAAACTCAGCAGTGGCCACAGGATTGGAAAAGGTCAGTTTCATTCCAATCCCAAGGAAAGGCAATGCCAAATAATGTTGAAACTACTGCACAATTGCAATTATGTCACATGCTAGCAAATTAATGCTGAAAATTATCCAAATCAGGCTTTAACAGTTCATGTACCATGAAACTCCAATTGTTCAAGCTGGATTTAGAAAAGGAAAAGGAACCAGAAATCAAATTGCCAACATCCGCTGGATCATCAAAAAAGCAAGAGAATTCCAGAAAAACATACATTTCTGCTTCATTGATTGCACCAAAACTTTGACAGTGTAGATCACAACATACTGTGGAAAATTCAAGAGATAGGAATATCAGACCACTTTACCTACCTCCTGAGAAATCTATATACAGGTCAAGAAGCACAGTTAGAACTGGACATGGAACAATACATTGGTTCCAAATCAGCAAAGGAGTATGTCAATGCTGTTTATTGCACTCTGTTTATTTAACTTTTATGCAGAGTACATCATGCAAAATGCTGAACTGGATGAAGCACAAGCTGGAATCAAGATTGCCAGGAGAAATATCAATAACCTCTGATATGCAGATGACACCATCCTTATGACAGAAAGTGAAAAGAAACTATGTATAGATCCTCTTGATGAAAATGAAAGGATAGTTAAAAAGCTGGCTTAAAACTTAACATTCAAAATACTAGGATCATGGTGTCTGGTCCCATCACTTCATTGCAAATAGATGTAGAAACAATGGAAACAATGACAGACTTTACTGTCTTAGGCTCTAAAATCACTGCAGATGGTGACTGCTGCCATTAAGTTAAAAGACGCTTGCTCCTTGAAAGAAAAGCTATGACCAATCTAGATAGCATATTAATAAGCAGATACATTACTTGACCAACAAAGATCCGTCTAGTCAAAGCTATGTTTTTTCCAGTAGTTATGTATCAGTGTGAGAGTTTGGCTATAAAGAAAGCTAAGTTCTGAAGAATTGATGCTTTTGAACTGTGGTGTTGGAGATCATCTTGAGAATCCCTTGGGCTGCAAGGAAATCAAACCAGTCCATCCTAAACGAAATCAGTCCTGAATATTCACTGGAAGAACTGATGCTAAAGCTGAAATTCCAATACTTTGGCCATCTGATGTGAAGAACTGTCTTATTGGAAAAGACCCTGATGGTGGGAAAGATTGAAGGCAGGAGGAGAAGTGGATGACAGAGGATGAGATGGTTGGATGTCATCACCTACTCGATGGACATGAGTTTGAGCATTCCCCAGAAATTGGTGATGGACAGGGAATTCTGGTGTGCTGCCATCCATGGAGTCGCAAAGAGTAAGGCACAACTGAGAGACTGAACTGAACTGAACTCTAAAATTCTTATTTTTATCTTTAAATATCTTATATTCAAGCTAATTTTGGTATAGTTAACGAGGTGAAGGGGACGACAGAGAATGAGATTGATGGATGGCATCACCAACTCAATGGACATGAGTTTGAGTGAACTCTGGGAGTTGGTGATAGACAGGGAGGCCCGGCTTGCTGTGATTCATGGAGCTGCAAAGAGTCAGACATGACTGAGTGACTGAATTGAACTAAACTGATGACATATGATGTGGAGCATCTTTTCAAAGCTTATTTTCCATTCATATACCTTCTTTGATAAGATGTCTTTAAAGGTATTTGGCTCATTTCTTAATTGGATTTTTATTTTTCTAATTGTTATTTCAAGAATCCTATGTGCTTTTAGATCACAGTCTGCTATTACATGTGTCTTCTGCAGATATTTTCTTCCAGTGTATGGCTTACTTTATAATCTTGACATTGTCTTTTATATAGTTATTTAGTTGATCAATTCTTTTTTCATGGATCATGGCTTAGAGGTTATATTTAAAAATGTTTCACCATACCCATAGTCTAGATTTTACTGTTAATTGAATTAATGTGTACCAAATTTATAACATTAATGAAGAAATAATCAATGCAACACCAAAGTGTTTGTTAATATATTAACTGAAAGCAATATAATAATTTCAATATGTATTTAATATTAAACTAAGTGAAAATAAAACAAGTGGCTTGATTACTAAACACAATGTGAGGTGCTAGATATACATAGAAAGATATTGATAATTTTTAGTTGTAAACAAATAAACTAAATATTTCATTTCTAAAACTGTCACATGAGGAAAAATAAGTAATTCTTCAAAAAGTCATGACAAGTGCAATAATATTGAAAAATTTAATATAAAAATACTGATTAAGGGTTCATAAAGAAATGTAACCAAAGTAAGGATGGTATAAGCTATACCACTGCTAAAGTAAACTTTAGACAAAAATAATTATACAAATAATGAACATTTCAAACAATAATTGAGACAATTCTATGGAAAGCTATACCAGTACTAAATGTATAAGGTACCAGCATGTAACATCAATACACCATAAATGAACACCACAAGGACTAAAAGAAGAAATAGAAAAATCCACTCTTGAGTTGAAGATTTAATCATTTCTTTCTCAAGTTTATTTACTAGTAACAAATGCTCCCAAAACAACTTTTTTTTTAAACCTTTTTTAAAATGGCAAAATACAACATGAATACAAGAAACCACATAAAACAAATGTACAGATTAATGAACCATCATTAGGCAAACTCCTGTATAACCACCACAACTGTCTGAAGGCAAAATTTTGCCCCCTACCCCAGAACTCTCCACATGCCCCCTTCCCTAACTATCCTTTCCCATCTCCACCCCCAGCAGCCTTTCACTTTGCCTATTTTTTTAATTTATTTTAATGTGTCATTAAACTTTTTTCAATCCTTGGTTCTCTTTCCATCTTTTTTCTTCTTCTTGTGATTCATTTGCTAATGAAACCAGATTATTTGTCTTATAGAGTTTCCCACAATCATTGCTAATTGCATCTCCATGATGGAGGTAGCACATTTCTCTTTTCTTGGAATTTCCTATGAATTGGTCGTTGCATCCAGAGACTAATCAGGTTTGTACTTCTTTTTCTGACAAGTCTGCTTTTACAGGTGATGTGTGTTCATCATCAGGGGCTCATGACTCGTTTCTCTCATCGTGTACGCTTCCCACCCTAGATCTGAAATCAGCCCCAATATCTTAGGTAAATGTTAACAGCTAGGATTTTCTAAGAAGCTGTTATGCAGTCTTCTGAGGTGGTGAACTTATTTACATTCTCATCCAAAACAACTTTAGATAGCTTTTGATATAATTAAATAAGAAAGAAAGTCATTAAATCAGTGATATTATAGCTTGTGATAGCACAGATTTTTCCATAGTAGACTTTAGGGATTATAAATAAACTTAAATAATAACAAGGTATGGAAGTATAATAGTTATCATGACCTAATATCACCCCTAAAGAGCTTATCTGTGCCAGATGCAGCCATGTGCCTTCAAGCACACAGATGTGCTATTATCTGGTAATTATACCTTCTGCTTTCCACACAGTATAGACATTCTGCATTTAAGTACAGTCACTATACAAAGTCATGATGAAAGTGAAGGAGGAGAGTGAACAAGTTGGCTTAAAGCTCAACATTCAGAAAACTAAGACCATGGCATCTGGTCCAATCACTTCATGGCAAATACATGGGGAAACAGTAGAAACAGTGACAGACTTTATTGGGGGGGGGGGTTCAAAAATCACTACAGATGGTGACTGCAGCCATGAAATTAAAAGACGCTTACTCCTTGGAAGGAAAGTTATGACCAAGAATATTAGACAGAATATTAAAAAGCAGAGACATTACTTTGCCAACAAAGGTCCATCTAGTGAAGGCTATGGTTTTTCCATTGGTCATGTATGGATGTGAGAGTTGGACTATAAAGAAAGCTGAATGCTGAAGAATTGATGCGTTTGAACTGTGGTGTTGGAGAAGACTCTTGAGAGTCCCCTGGACTGCAAGGAGATACAACCAGTCCATCCTAAAGGAAATAAGTACTGGATATTCACTGGAAGGACTGATGTTGCAGTTGAATCTCCAATAATTTGTCCACCTGATGGGAAGAGCTCACTCATTTGAGAAGATCCTGATGCTGGGAAAGACTGAAGTTGAGAGGAGAAGGGACAACAGAGGATGAGATGGTTCAATGGCATCAATGACTCAATGGACATGCATTTGGGTAAACTCTGGGAGTTGGTGATGGACAGGAAGGCCTGGTGTGCTGCAGTCCATGGGGTCATGAAGAGTTGGACACAACTGAGCGACTGAACTGAACAAAGTGAACTCTACAAATCTTAAGAATACTGCTCTGACCAGAAGAAAATACTGACTAATGTAAGCTTAATTTATTAATTCAAAATACAATTATATTGCATAACTCATTATAAGTAAAAAGTGTCTTACTCTATAGTTTAAAAAATATTTCTTAAAAAAGAAAAAATATTAATGAAACATAAGAATAGGGACATATTCATAACTATCACAAAAAAGTGGTTGTTTATGAAAATCAGTCATTTTAATTGTTGATCTCCATTCTCCCATTTTTTTATGTAAAAAAGAAAGCATGGTGACCTTAAATAACTTTGGAGTTTTATTTTAACTTACTCTTTGAAAGTATAGTTATGAGATAACAGAATGAAAGTGAATAATGTTTCATACTAAAAATTTGTGGCTTATATTTCACTAATTGGATAATATTTTAAAGATACAAAAGATTTTAAGGATGTTGTGAATGTATAACACAGAAAATTGGTATCATTTATTATAAAATAAATAATTTAAGACTCATAATTATTATGAAGTTTTAAGAGGAAACAGTCACATAAATAAATTCAATATTATTATTATTATTATGGGCAGTCTTTAACAAATGATACTTGACTATAAGAAAAAGATGTTTTTCTTTATTTCTCCCAAATATCAAAAAATTTCAATGCCTTTTAGTATTTCATCTTACTAAGATTTAAATTGCCAAAATAGCATGCACATTTAAACACAGGTAGTCATTGATACAACTGATAAAGAATATATTCACCCTGTTCTTTGTCTAATGTGCTTTCATTGGGAATTGCTTTTCCTTGCTTCCATTAGGAGAAAATGAGCAGACAGCAAATAAAAATATTGACATTCTAATCAAATGCCTTCATAAAGAAAAATTTTCTTTTAGTGGTGAATTTTACATCAACCAATCATTAAACCACTTCAGTATCAACAACACCCTTACTGCTCCATACTTTATTGTTTACTACAGAATTGTTCTGTTTATTCTCAGTCGCAACTTCAGTTTACAGAAAAACTAATGATATGCTTATCAATAAGTTGAAAATGATGGAAACAAAATTTTCAGTTTAATTTCTAAGATTCAAAGCTACCAGCTTACTGTATTGAAGTCAGCCATAAACAAGAAATAGAACAGATCATCATAGCCTGCCAGATCGCAAAAAATTAGATATAGGGAAAATAGGAACATGAGATTGATCTGAGGAGAGATGGGGAAAACACACGTACACACACAAATGCAAAACTATCTAATAGCTAGAAGTTTTAATACATTTTTCAGAGAGGAAATAATAGTTTTTTGGCAAAGTAAACATATAACCATAACACAAAATATATTAAAAATAATATAAAAAGGTACAATAGCAAAAAGTTGCAAAGCATGCCCTTATTACAAAGTTCAAACGCTAGAACATTAAAGTAAATAAGAAAGGCAACAAAAAGGTATCAAAAGATGGAGACTATCTCCCAACAACATTATATATATTAATCTACTAATAAGTATTCCCTGGTGGCTCAGTGGTACAGAATCCACCTGCCAAAATGCAGTAGACACAGGTTTGATCCCTGGGTCTGAATGATCCCCTGGAGAAAGAAAGGGCAACCCACTCCAGAATTAATGCCTGGGAAATCCCATGGACAGAGAACCTTGGCAGGCTACTGTCTGCGGTGTCTGAAAGAGTCAGACATGACTTAGTGAATAAAAAACAACAAACTAATAATTAACTGATAAGAAAACATTGAAACCAATTACGTATGACATTTGGTAGTGCCTGAATCCTGGGGTAAATTTTCGTTGAATTATCAAAATCTTTATGTTCTCTGAACCAGGATATTTGGTCAAGTGGACTCTGGTTTTATGTTAACCTCATATTCCAATCTGGAGTGATTGATACAGAATTTTGTCCTTTTACATACAAGGTTAAAAATGTTTGAGCCCCTTAGGACTAGATCACGTATAATGTGTGAGTAAAAAGCTTTGAAAAGTTGCAATCTAGTTGTCTGTGGTCTTTCAAAGTTTGTAGTGAGCCCAACTATTTAAAAAAGCGGAAACAAAAATAAAGACAGGTAGATATTTTGCACTGTTAGTGTCAATAGTAATTGAACATTTAAACAACCATTTATTTCCTTTCATTTTCCAGAAAGAGTTGATGCCACAGAACCTCTTAACTATTGATAATTACTGTTTACTTTCAACATTTATCTCACAAATTGATATTCAGTGTTGCCCTCACTATGTGTTTGTGTGTGCCCCAACACATACAACTTGGAGATAATTTAATAATATGGTCTAAAGCATTAATAATAGTTTAACTGGAGAGCACCAGCTCTGCCAAAGTGCCCGGATGATCTTGTCCGTATTTACAACAAGGCCACATAGGAAGCTTAATGACAGTTGATGTAAGCTCGGACTTATTGCCCTGTGATTGTCCTGGACTGCAAGAACATGGTTTTATAAGGAGGTGCTTCTAGGGTGCTTCTCATTCACCTCCCTATTTATCATGGAGGCTGAGCATGAGACAAGGTTTATTGCCTCTGGGTTCTGATGAGCTTACAGACTTTCGCCTTTCTCCCATTAAGGTACGTGAAACGTGCAGGTTTTCAAACTGCCGAGATGCGCCATGAGGTCAGCTCTCAGCACAGGGCGGCCCAACATCTCAGTCTCAGTCTTACACACTCTTGTGCTTCAGTATCGTCCTGGGGGACAACAGACTGGGAGTTGACATTGTGCCATTCTTGCTTTCACCGTCCGCGTAAGTAATAAACTGTCTGAACTTAAAATGAGTTGGTTCCTTCTTTAACAGCAAACTGGGTCGGTATTACTTGACACTACCTTTCCAAGAAGCATCACATTCGAGGTTCTATTCACACAACACTTCTCAATAAACTGGGTTTTTCTTCACCTAAGTGTGATTAGCAGAACATAGAGCCTAGATATTTTCACCAATACACAAAGAGAAAAAAACTATAATTGAGAACTTAAGGTTAAAAGATGAAATTTGGGACCATGTGGTTTCTTCAATCACCATAATTTCCCAAGATTTATTAGGGAATCTCTATCACTTTGGTTTTCTTAAGTTGGAAAAAAAAAATCTTTCTGGTAGTTTAGAACACCTATGAAAGAAGAGACAAATTTTGTAGAGTTTCTACATAAATACAAAGAGACTATGTTGTATACCATGTAATACTTCCAGAATGCTGAACAGACTGAATACCAAATTAGGCTTCTCAGAATATTTCAGGACCATTTTAATTAAAATTAGAAGATGTAGCAAGAAAATCATTACTATTAATCTTCCTTTCCACATATAGATGACATAATGATTTAAAAAATAAGAGAGAATGAGGCAAAGCAAAAAAGAACTTGAAAACTATTTATTATGGAGTCTCATTTAGGACTTTATTGCATCAGTATTAGCTGAGAGTTCATTGCTAGAATGAGAAATACATAAACAGGAAAAAAGTGTTTGCCACTAATTTCTGAAAAAAAATAAAATTTTGGCAATACATACATTTTCAGAGTTATAGCTAAAGATCTGTTCCTATTTTGAAATGTGGATTAAATATTCATAATGCTTGTCATGGACTTGCCTGGTGGCTCAGACAGTAAACGGTCTGCCTACAATGCAGGAGACCTGGGTTCAATCCCTGGGTCGGGAAGATCTCCTGAAGAAGGAAATGGCAACCCATGCCAGTATTATTGCCTGGAAAACCCCATGGATGGAGGTACCTGGTAGGTTACAGTGCATGGAGTTGCAAAGAGTTGGACATGACTGAGCAACTTCACTTTCACTTCTTAATGCTTGTCATGAATAGTCATCAATACCTTAAAAACCTCTCATATCAGACTATACTCTACATCTAAAAAAAATTATTCTCAGCTATGTTCATTCCCTTTACAAGTTACCATGCTGACATTTCTTCAAGACAGATTTAAATAGTTAAAATCCAATGTATTGCTATCAAATGGAATAAATAACACGGAGATCTGCAGTTCATTCTTGCATAAAGAGTTGAATTATATAGCTACAAATCACTGGTAAAATGATATGTATGTGAGAAATAACTGATTAAAATTTTCTCTAAATATACGTCTTGTTCTGATAGATCTGGTGATGTATGTTTTAAACACACATTTAAATTTTTCTGCTTGTCTGTTATCAATATTTCTAATCTAAAATAGTAATATTTGGACTTGTATAAAAAATGCTGCAAACTATTGAATTAATTGCTGTCCAACATGTTTTAATGAGCACATTGAACAATTTTTCATCTACCCAAGCTCTTTACAAGTGATATTCAGTAAATGTTCGTAGAGAAATAACTTGCTCACTCAAAGGAAGTGAACAGCTCCTTAATGAAATGAATGACATGCTGATCATGTTGAATTATTCTCTTTAAAAACACTTTGCTTCAAAATTGGCTCAGAACATAACAGTCTTTTAACAATATGTTCACATTTATATATAAGAACTAATTAAACTTCTGGACAAAGAATAAGTTCCACAATTCCTCTAATCTAATATGTTTCAATTTTAGTACCTTCCAATGTCTTAACCTGGAGAAGGCAATGGCACCCCACTCCAGTACTTTCACCTGGAAAATCCCATGGATGGAGGAGTCTGGTAGGCTGCGGTCCATGGGGTCGCTAAGAGTTGGACACAACTGAGCGAGTTCACTTCATTTTTCACTTTCATGCATTGGAGAAGGAAATGGCAACCCACTCCAGCGTTTTTGCCTGGAGAATCCCAGGGACATGGGAGCCTGGTGGGCTGCTGTCTATGAGGTCGCAGAGTCAGACACGACTGAAGCCACTTAGCAGCAATGACTTAACCTAAGTGTAGGATTACAATCCTAATGAACATGTACAATAATGATGCCATTGTCTTGTCATTAGCATTACATATTTTCACATTTCAAAATGAAAAGAGTAATTTTAAAATAAACACTAAACTCTCATACTGTGCAAAAATAATGCTAAAATTATGAAATAATTTTTCATGATATTCCTCCAAATATGTGTGTGCTTGTGTGCTATTTTAATCAGAAAAAGAAGTTACTGTACTTTATATAATTTAAGTAGCTTGGTTCTTCACTTTATGGATTAGTCCTAGAAAACTGTCTTGAAACCCAAAGAAAATATGAGGACTACATAAAACAACACTATATAAAAGCAGTAAAACCTACATAAAATAGGTAATAAATGTATAATACAGAAATAAGTAACATTTTTAAAGAAAAAAATTACATCTTGAAATTTTTGTTCAAGTTTGTGTAACCTTTAAATCCTATTGACAGGCTAATAATCATAATAATGAGCTGAACTGTCTGAATGTCAAAAGAATTGCAAAGTAAACTTTGTATAATACAAAAATGCAATTGTCTCATTTTACTTTCTAAAATACTTTACTTATAAAGGACTATAGTCAACTCTCATAAAAATAATTTAAACACAATAAAGAAATTATTAGAAAAAACACAACAGTATATTAAAATGCAGTTCATCAGGAGTAAGAGGTTTTGGTTATAGAATTACAATGAAGAAACATTTAATATGGATGCATATTCTAGTTAAATCAGACTCATAGAATGAGAACTAATGGGCACATCCTTACCAGGAATACACAAAAAGGCACATCATACACCACCCACCCACCCACACACACACAGACACCTCTTTACCTCTAAGATGTATTTAGGGTTAATGTAAACAGAAAGGGGATTTACTCTGAAAGCTAATTTGTAGTCTACAATCAGTAGGAAGAATGTCCATGCCTGCAAGATTAGAATGATAAAGGAGGTGATATTTGAGCTGAACAGTGGAGGAAACAATATTTTCATGGAACTTTCCCACTGAAAGGGACTGTGGCATACTTTGAGAGCTAAACCAACCAAAAATGTTATTTAAATAATTAGGACATTTGAGTAATTGGGTAACATTTAATTCATTTTAACATTTCATATTCTGTACAAAGAGTAAATTATACAGTTTCATTTACCTAAAAGTAAACTGTTGCCAAGATGTCTTTTCAACCTTATGAAGTTTGATCAGTCAGCTTATAGAAGCAATTTGGAAATCATGCCTCTGATTAACTAAGCTTCCAGGAAATTTCAAAATATGTTAAAAGTCAGCTGACTTGTCAGTTCCACATGGTTATTTTCAGAATGAGATCATAGAGTTATTCTGTTGCAATGAGATCAGTATGTAGTTTGCAACTGTGTTTGAATTGTATCAATTATTCCACATTATACTTTTATTTACATTGATAAGATGTAAGTTTGAAAATGCTTATTCTATATTCATTTTTCATTTATTTCATGCATATTGTACATATTGGTACTATATATTTTAATACATGACAACATGGTCAATAAATTTATCATGAGGATTTACAAAATATATTTCCACTTTGTCTGTCTTAAACATAGAAGAGTCATAGGGTTAAGGACACCTAAGAAGTCCCCTCCCAATTATTCTTTCTCTTCCAGTCATGTGCAGATCCTATGACAAGACTGCAAAAACACAAAAAGAAAATATTTGGTAATAGTAGTTCTGGAACAAAATGGCCAAGATTGTGTTTCACTGGACATCAATATGTAGAACGATAACAATTATTCCTAGAAAGAAGATCTCTAGGGCCAAATAATATGCAATTAAAATTGCATATTATTAAAACTTGACAATTAACAATGTATATTTGCCTGATAAATGTTCTGAGGATTCTTGATCTAAAATCTTTGTTTAAAGTGTGTTTTATCTTCATATCCCAAGCTTCCATTAGCAAAATTTCTTGCTTCATTGTACTGCATATTCTATCCACAATTTATACAATCAGTAATGTTTTCTTGAACAGCTTGAGTAAGACTTTTTTAACCCACCTCCATGGTGACATCACATTTTAACTTTTGTTACTGATTTTTGGTTTAATTCCACTGTGTAGAGGTAATAAATTCTTAATGATTTCACCTGTGGAAATTTTTTTAAATTATTTATTTTTCTTGGAGGATAACTGTTTCACTATATTATATTGCTTTCTGTAATATATCATCATGAATCACCCATAGGTATATGCATGTTTCCTCTCTCTGGAATCTCCTTTCTACCTCCCACTCCATGCTACTCCTCTAGGTTGTCACAGAGCATCCAATTTGAGCTTCCTGGGTCATATAGCAAATTTCCACCAGCTATCTGATTTTACATATGGTAATGTGTGTGTTTCAAGTTACTCAATTCTTCCCACTCTCTCCTTTCCCTGCTGTGTCTACATGTCTGTTCTCTATGCTTGCATCTCCACAGCTGCTCTGTAGATAGGTTCATCAGTACCATCTTTCTAGATTCTATCTATATGCATTAATATACAGTATTTGTCTTTCTCTTTGTGAATCACTTCACTCTGCATAATAGGCTCAAGCTTTATCCACCTCATTAGAACTGACTCAAATGCATTTCTTTTTATGGCTGAATAATATTCTATTGTATATATGTACCATTACTTCTTTGTCCATTCATCTGTCAATGAACATCGAGGCTGATTCCATGCCCTAACTATTGTAAATAGTGCTACAATGAGCATTGAGGTACATGTATTTTTTTCAATTATGCTTTCCACAGGGTGTAGGCTCAGTAGTGGGATTTACTGAAGTTTTTTTTTTTTTTTTGTGGTCCAAAAATATATATACTTGAAATGAACAAAATTGTATGCTTAGAGTAGGAAAAGAATATCCCTGAAACATATTTGAAATTCAGATATATCTGAATTCCATTTATACCTCAAGACTTTTCTAAACATCTCAGTTACATCTGTCAGTCCCCTTGCCAATTTTTGTTTTGTTTTGTTTCAGTTAACTTGAAGTTTGTCACTTATCAAGATAGTCATGAAAAATGTAACAGGGAAATACTGTTAAGTAAATTTCTGCTAAACATAAGCTATTTAATTCCATGACTTCCCATTATTCAGTTCTCATTTTTTGAAGAACATATATGATATAGACATACTGACACATATATGTTTATATATGATGCATCCACTTCCCCCTCAGCTCACTGGAATACTGTCTTAGTGATTTGTTTTCAGGACATTCATGTTGTAAATGTCCTAACCGAATGACAACTGATGGGTTTTTATTCTTTGTTTTTAACTGGAGGATAACTGCTTTACAATGTTGTGTTAGTTTCTGCTGTACAACAATGTGAATCAGCTACAAGTGTACATATATATCCCCTCCCTCCTGAGCCTCCTTCACACTGCCCCTCTTCCCAACTCACCTCTCCAGGTCATCACAGAGCACAGGCTGAGTTCCCTGTGTTATACAGCAGCTTCCTACTAGCTATCCAATTTACATGGTAATGTATATATTTCAATGCTATTCACATCATCCCACTCTCTCCTTCCCCTGTTGTGACCACAAGTCCGTTCTCTACATCTGTGTCTTGATTCTTGCCCTGTAAATAGGATCATCAGTACCATTTTCTAGATTTCATATATATGCATTACTATACAATACCTGTTTTTCTCTTTCTGGCTCTAGGCTCATCCACCTTAGTTCAACTGACTATAGTATTATCTCTTCAGTATTCAGTAGAGAATAATTTATTACCTGCTCAAATTTCATTTTGCAGTTAAATCTGAGGCCAGACTCACTTATCTACCTTGTAGATAATGCATTTTTACATTAATAAGTCTTCAGGAATACTTCTTTATCTCTTAAACTCAAATATTTCCAAATTTACCTGTCACACTATAGATAAGTTGCTGGATGTCTTACTGCATCTACTTATTGATCTAATTTAATTTATCAGTCATACAAATGGTAAGACACAGGAAAAGTATAACTGAGGAAATGGGGTGAGTTAAGAGAGAAAGAATCACACTAAATCTTGCTTGTATATTTACCTAAAAGTTCGATAATTTTAAGTAATTAATAATAGGTGGTTTTAATTAGATATAAGGGCAAGTCTGGTTATGAATATCCATAAAATTACATTGTCATAATAATAAATATTTGACAAAAGTTTTTTTTTTAATTTTTACCCCAAAATACTTTATTAAGCATGTACCATTGAGCATATGACTCAAAACATTCAATATTTTTATTCATGATACATCTCAAGAAGTCAGTACTCATTATGGCATCAGCATCATCTAAAATACTTTGAAAGTAGTTGACTTATCAATCCCCTGCTCATTATTATTTGTAACTTGCCTCAGTACATGGGATGATATATTTTATCTCTGTGTATGTGTTAGATTACAGATCAAGCCAGTAGTTGCAGGAATTTATCTACATAATTTCAAAAGTTAAACTTAATGAATACCAGAGTCAGGGTCAGACTCTGCATAGAAAATAAAAGGACAGAGTTCCTAATCTGATGGATCTTAGAGTTTGGTGAAAATTAAAAATAATTTCAAAGCAAAGAAACATAATTTCAAGTATGAAGAGATACATAAAGAAATAACAGAATGCTGTTAGAAATATGAATAGTGTACCAGATCCGATTTATATAGTGTGCCTTTTCTGAAAAAGGAAGAAAAACAAGAATCAAGGAGGGAAAGGACTAACTTTTGCTGTGAGCTGAGATAAGGAAAAACTTGTATTTTCATACACCAATGAGAAACAGAGTGTCTGAACCTTACTTTGGGTCCAGATCAGGGGACAATGTGGCAGTGTCAGTGTGGAAATCTATCTTTCAGGCATTTATGGAACATATGCCTGAGCCCATGTCCATAAGCATAGAATCTGAAGGGAAGATTAAAATGTTGATAGTTTATTTGTGAGTTTCACTGTCAGTGGGAGGCTGAATAAACAGAAGTGAACAGAAAAAGAAAGTGCAAGGTATGATATGCAATAATTTACACTATTGGCCCATTTGTCATAAAGAGTTGAGAAGATAACACAGCTGAACTCTCAGGAAAATTGAGACTTCCTCCAGAAGATTTTTAAAAGGAAACTAACTTGGGATAGTTCTGTGAAAAGAAAACAGGGCTGGGGTGGGGGATTAATCTGTATAAATCTCTTCCATTTCTTATTTTCCATTGGCCAAAGATTTCACTCATATCCCTCCATTTCAGGTTTTGTCATCATGCTCTGCAGTCCCCAGTGTTCACAGTTTCCTCAAACAGAGAAGTGAAGGGATGATATTAAAGTAGTTGAAAATGAGCAACAGAAGAGAGAGGAACAGAGAGAGAAGGAGAAGGAAGCATGACTGAAGGGATCTTAGAAGGCATACAAGGTTGCATCTAATAATACATCATGATAAAAATTTGGGATTTATGATCAACATAATGGTATTGCTGTTAGTCAGTCCTAAAGGAAATCAAACCTGAATAGTCATTGGAAGGACTGATGCTGAAGCTGAAGCTCCAATACTGTGGCCACCTTTTACAAAGAGCCAGCTCATTGGAAAAAACCCTGATGCTGGGATAGATAGAGGGCAGGAGGAGAAGGGAATGACAGAGGATGAGATGGTTGGATGGCATCACTGACACAATGGACATGAATTTGAGCAAGCTCTGGGAGACAGTGGACAGGGAAGCTGGCATGACACAGTCCATGGGGTCACTGAGATGAAACCAACTTAGCAACTGAATGGCAGTAACAACAATGGTAATATATTGAATAGTATTTAAATGGTTGTCATATGATCAGATTTGTATTTTCAATTGCTAGTTTGGCAGAAATGCGGAAAGGCAGATGAGTATTTCCTAAAAAGAATGGTTAAAAAGTTTTCTAAATTGGCCCCTTGAACATTAATAAGGTAGGGAAAAAGGGAAGAGCTCTAAGATGTATTCTGAAGGCAGAATCAGTGAAATAAATTGATGGTTGTAAAAAATGCAAAATGAAGAAAAGTCAAGACTGATTCTCAGGTTTCTAGGACAAAAACTAGGAAATTTTGACATCTCTTGATGAAGTGAAGGGGAAAAATTTGGAAGTCAGGTTTAAATAGAGATGGTTAGTATAACTTTTTCAAATTAAAAATTCCTTAATTTTTTTTAAGAAAACATAATTAATGGTTAAAAAGTTTTCTAAATTGGCCCCTTGAACATTAATAAGGTAGGGAAAAAGGGAAGAGCTCTAAGATGTATTCTGAAGGCAGAATCAGTGAAATAAATTGATGGTTGTAAAAAATGCAAAATGAAGAAAAGTCAAGACTGATTCTCAGGTTTCTAGGACAAAAACTAGGAAATTTTGACATCTCTTGATGAAGTGAAGGGGAAAAATTTGGAAGTCAGGTTTAAATAGAGATGGTTAGTATAACTTTTTCAAATTAAAAATTCCTTAATTTTTTTTAAGAAAACATAATTCTCTTGATGAAATCGGGCTGGATGAAGCACAAGCTGGAATCAAGATTGCAGGGAGACATATCAATAACCTCAGATATGAAGATGACACCACTCTTATGGCAGAAAGTGAAGAGGAACTAAAGAGTCTCTTGATGAAAGTGAAAGAGGAGAGTGAAAAAGCTGGTTTAAAATTCAGTATTCAAAAAAAAAATGAAGATCATGGCATCTGGTCCCAACACTTCATGGCAAATAGACAGGGAAATTATAGAAACAGTGACAGACTGAGTTTTCTTGGGCCCCAAAATCACTGCAGGTGGTGACTCCAGCCATGAAACTAAAAGACATTTGTCCCTTGGAAGAAAAACTATGACCAACCTAGACAGCATATTAATAAGCAGAGACACTACTTTACCAACAAAGGTCCATCTAGTCCAAGTTATGGTTTTTCTAGTTGTCATGTATGGATGTGAGAATTGGACCATCAAGAAAGCTTAGCACTGAAGAACTGATGGTTTTGAGCTGTGGTTTTGGAGAAGACTCTTGAGAGTCCCTTGGACTTCAACGAGATCTAACCAATCCATCCTAAAGGAGATCAGTCCTGGGTGTTCATTGGAAGGACTGATGTTGAAGCTGAAACTCCAATACTTTGGCCACCTGATGTGAACAACTGACTTACTGGAAAAGATCTTGATGCTGGGAAAGATTGAAGGCAGGAGGAGAAGGAACTGACAGAAGATGAGATGGCTGGATGGCGTCATCAACAGAGGGACAAGTTTGAGTGAGCTCCAGGAGTTGGTGATGGAGAGGGAAGCCTGGCATGCTGCAGTCCATGGGGATGCAAAGGGTCAAATATGACTGAGCGACTAAATTGACTGAACTGAATTCACTTGAAATGGCCCAAAATCTCAAGCCTGTGTGTGTGTGTGTGTGCCCAGTTATCTCTAACTCTCTTCATCCCCATGGACTGCAGTCTGCCAGGCTCCTCTGTCCATGGGATTTCCAAGCAAGATTACTGGAGTGGGTTGCATTTCCTAATCCAGAGGGTTTTCCTGACCCAGAGATGATCAAGCCCGTATCTCTTACATCTCTTGCATTGGCAGGCAGATTCTTTATGACTGCACCATCTGGGAATCCAGAAATCTAAAATCTGATTTCAAATTTCCAGGTATTTTGCAAACCTTTGAAAAATGCTAAGTCATCACAGAGTTGGTGTTTCCTCTTTCAGTCATCTACTACTAGAACGGGAATTTTGGTTGTAGAAATGCATACATTGAATCTACATGGTTTTAATAAATGAGACTTGAAAATTTAATGTCTGTTAAACTTAATAATGGTGAAGGAAATGGCAACTCACTCCAGTATTCTTACGTGGAGAATCCCATGGACAGAGGAGCCTGGCAGACTACTACTACTACTACTAAGTCACTTCAGTCGTGTCCGACTCTGTGTGACCCCATAGACGGCAGCTTATCAGGCTCCCCCGTCCCTGGGATTCTCCAGGCAAGAACACTGGAGTGGGTTGCCATTTCCTTCTCCAATGCATGAGAGTGAAAAGTGAAAGTGAAAGTCGCTCAGTCGTGCCCGACCCTTAGCGACCCCATGGACTGCAGCCCAGCAGGCTCCTCCATCCATGGGAGTTTCCAGGCAAGAGTACTGGAGTGGGGTGCCATTGCCTTCTCCGGCCTGGCAGACTACAATACATGAAGTCACAAGAGTCGGACACAACTTAGCGATTAAATCACCAAACTTAATAATATCGAGGCAGGCTGTGTGCTAAGCATTCTCCTATATTAGCTCATTTAATCTTCACAGCAATTTGAGATAGGCATTGCTATTATCCACATGTTATAGAAACTGATATAAAAGATAATATTAAGTAACTTCCCGAGGATACTTATTAGGTGGTGATGCCACAGTATAAATTAAAGTATTCTGAGATCAGAATTAGAATTCTTTATCACTATATTGTATTGTTTCATTTATCATTCCAAAGTTACACCATGGCTTTGGAGCTTAAAAGACTTGGATGGAAATTTAGTCCCATCACTCGACAGATGTAATGTCTCAAAGAATGACTCAAATGACTCATACAGTCTTTCAATTTTCTCGTCTGCAAAAAAGAAATAATTACACCTATTTCATACACTGCTTTGAGATTCAAATAGGGAAGATGCTGATCAAAGTAAGTATTCATCAAATGATACTCTTTTCCCTTTCTCTAGTGTCCAGGCTGAAGATGTCACTGCAGATTTCTTAAGGTATTTTTTAAGATATTTTGTTCATGGTGGATTCAATAGGCAAGTTGGAAGAGTTAAAGAAAGTATAAGTCTCCTATGAAAATGATTGTATACATATAATATATTAAGTCCCATAAGCAAAACAAGAAGAATTTGGCATGTTTACAGTTCAGATAGGGAATGAGTTTCAGCATAAAACACATTATGAAACCCAGGTAATTTTATACTGATTATCATAACTTAGTGAGAAGAATGTTTGATTTATTATACCTGTCTCCATAAGTAAGATAAAATGTTTAAACAAAAAGTAATTTTAATTCTCAAGCCTAAGACTGGGTTTAAGGGGGAAGAAACAGTCAATTAGTGAAAAGTCTCTAATGATGTAACAGGCTGAAATGTAAAGGACCAGTTATAGAACTGTTCTTATTATGATAGTGATGTGCTGATGTATTTGCAAAAGTCGGGTAGGGGGAGCTTCTGTAAAAGGTCTTAGCTTTCACTATGGACTATGTGAGCATCCAACCTTTCCAAATTGAGATTAATCACTGCTTCTTCATGTCTTCTTGGGGATGAAAAGGAATTTGTCTCTATGACATAACAGACTGACTTCCACAGCACACATAGTCAAATCCATCCTCCAGGAAAGAATACCTTGTGTATAAAATCTATTATTCAGAAACCATGGGTGAAAGAAAAATATTGGTAGGTAGTTGGCACCACTGCCTTCTGTTTCCATTTTAACCTATATGAGATTCCACTGTCATATGTTTAAATCTCTGCTGGAAATACTTTACCTGATATATGGTATTGGCCTGATGAAAATGACTGATATGATGCAAGCTTGTCCAGAAAACAAAGACAGAAATTTTCAGATCTAATGATCCATTTTGTTCTTTTTCAAGAATTATAGCTCTTTTATTGAGCTATAATTTACAGTTATTTTTATTTATAGTGTACAAGATCTTTTGATAAATGAATATGTTATAAACAACTACCACAATCAATTTAACTACTAAATCTGCCTGCAGTGAAGGAGACTCCCAGTTTGATTTCTGGGTTGGGCAGATCTGCTGGAGAGGGATGGGCTGCCTACTCCAGTACTCTTGGGCTTTCCTTGTGGCTCAGCTGGTAAAGAATCTGCCTGCAATGTGGGAGACCTGGGTTCAGTCGCTGAGTTGGGAAGATCCCCTGGAAAAGGGAACGGCTACCCACTCCAGTATCCTGGCCTGGAACATTCCATGGACTGTATATTCCATGGGGTCACAAAGAGTCGGACAAAACTGAGTGACATTTACTGTCAACCACTTCACATAGTTTTTTTTTTTTTTTTTTTTATGTGTGGTGAGAAAATTTAAGATGGATACTCCTAGCAAATTTCAAGTTTATAACGCAGTACTAATCACCACTGGAGAAGGAAACCCACTCCAGTATTCTTGCCTGGGAAATTCCATGGACAGAGGATCCTGATGGGTTACAGTCCATGAGATCGCAGAGTTGGACATGACTGAGCACATATGCACATTATTCCCTGCAATCAACATTCTGTACCTTAGATCTCCCAGAAATCATTCATCCTACCTAACAGAAATTGAACTTTATGTAACTGAAACTTAATATACGCTAAGATCTCTTCATTTCCCCCACCTAACCTCAGAGATCATGGCAATCATTATTCTACTCTGCGATTCTACGAATTCAACTATTCTTTATTCCAACTATATGTGAGATCACACAGTATTTACTTTTTCCTTGTTTTAACTTATGTCACAAAGTATAATTTCTTCAGAGTCATCCATGTTGTCAAAAATGGCAGAAATTCCTTCATTATTAAGGCTACATAACATTCCATTGTGTGTGTGTATATATATATTTAGTTCAGTTGCTCAGTTGGGTCCGAATCTTTGTGACCCAATGAACTGCAGCATACCAGGCTTCCCTGTCCATCACCAACTACCGAAGTTTACCCAAACACATGTCCATTGAGTTGGTAATGCCATTCAACCATCTCATCATCTGTCATCCACTTCTCCTCCTGCCCTCAATCTTTCCCGACATCAGGGTCTTTTCAAATGAGTCAGCTCTTCGCATCAGGTGGCCAAAGTACTGGAGCTTCAGCTTGAACATCAGACCTTCCAATGAACACCCAGGACTGATCTCCTTTAGGATGGACTGGTTGGATCTCCTTGCAGTCCAAGGGACTCTCAAGAGTCTTCTTCAACACCACAGTTCAAAAGCATCAATCCTTCAGTGCTCAGCTTTCTTCACAGTCCAACTCTTACATCCATACATGACCACTGGAAAAACCATAGTCTTGACTAGATGTACCTTTGTTGACAAAGTAATGTCTCTGTTTTTAATAAACTGTCTAAGTTGGTCTTAAATTTCCTTTCAAGGAGTATGAGTCTTTTAATTCCATGGCTGCAATCACCATCTGCAGTGATTTTGGAGCCCCCAAAATAAAGCCAGCCACTGTTTGCACTGTTTCCCCATCTATTTGCCAGGAAGTGATGGGAGAAGGCAATTGCAATCCACTCCAGTAGTCTTGCCTAGAAAATTCCATGGACGGAGGAGCCTGGTGGGCTACAGTCAATGGAGTTGCAAAGAGCTGGACAAATCTTCATTTCCCCCACCTAACCTCAGAGATCATGGCAATCATTATTCTACTCTGCGATTCTACGAATTCAACTATTCTTTATTCCAACTATATGTGAGATCACACAGTATTTACTTTTTCCTTGTTTTAACTTATGTCACAAAGTATAATTTCTTCAGAGTCATCCATGTTGTCAAAAATGGCAGAAATTCCTTCATTATTAAGGCTACATAACATTCCATTGTGTGTGTGTATATATATATTTAGTTCAGTTGCTCAGTTGGGTCCGAATCTTTGTGACCCAATGAACTGCAGCATACCAGGCTTCCCTGTCCATCACCAACTACCGAAGTTTACCCAAACACATGTCCATTGAGTTGGTAATGCCATTCAACCATCTCATCATCTGTCATCCACTTCTCCTCCTGCCCTCAATCTTTCCCGACATCAGGGTCTTTTCAAATGAGTCAGCTCTTCGCATCAGGTGGCCAAAGTACTGGAGCTTCAGCTTGAACATCAGACCTTCCAATGAACACCCAGGACTGATCTCCTTTAGGATGGACTGGTTGGATCTCCTTGCAGTCCAAGGGACTCTCAAGAGTCTTCTTCAACACCACAGTTCAAAAGCATCAATCCTTCAGTGCTCAGCTTTCTTCACGTCCAACTCTTACATCCATACATGACCACTGGAAAAACCATAGTCTTGACTAGATGTACCTTTGTTGACAAAGTAATGTCTCTGTTTTTAATAAACTGTCTAAGTTGGTCTTAAATTTCCTTTCAAGGAGTATGAGTCTTTTAATTCCATGGCTGCAATCACCATCTGCAGTGATTTTGGAGCCCCCAAAATAAAGCCAGCCACTGTTTGCACTGTTTCCCCATCTATTTGCCAGGAAGTGATGGGAGAAGGCAATTGCAATCCACTCCAGTAGTCTTGCCTAGAAAATTCCATGGACGGAGGAGCCTGGTGGGCTACAGTCAATGGAGTTGCAAAGAGCTGGACAAGACTGAGCGACTTCACTTTAACTTTTCACTTTCATGCACTGGAGAAGGAAATGGCAACCCACTCCAGTGTTCTTGCCTGGAGAATCCCAGGGACGGAGGAGCTAGGTGGGCTGCCGTCTATGGGGTCGCACAGAGTTGGACACGACTGAAGTGATGTAGCAGCATCAATGGGACCAGATCACTGCAGATGGTGACTACAGCCATGAAAGTAAAAGGCGCTTACTCCTTGGAAGAAAAGTTATGATTAACCTAGATAGTATATTCAAAAGCAGAGACATTACTTTGCCGACTAAGGTCCGTCTAGTCAAGGCTATGGTTTTTCCTGTGGTCATGTATGCATGTGAGAGTTGAACTGTGAAGAAGGCTGAGTGCCGAAGAATTGATGCTTTTGAACTGGGGTGTTGGAGAAGACTCTTGACAGTCACTTGGACTGCAAGGAGATCCAACCAGTCCATTCTGAAGGAGATCAACCCTGGGATTTCTTTGGAAGGAATGATGCTAAAGTTGAAACTCCAATACTTTGGCCACCTCATGTGAAATGTTGACTCATTGGAAAAGACTCTGATGCTGGGAGGGATTGGGGGCAGGAGGAGAAGGGGACGACCGAGGATGAGATGGCTGGATGGCATCACAGACTCAATGGACGTGAGTCTGAGTGAACTCCAGGAGTTGGCGTAGACAGGGAGGCCTGGCGTGTTGTGATTCATGGGGTCACAAAGAGTCGGACACAACTGAGTGACTGAACTGAATTGAATGAGACCAGATGCCATAATCTTAGTTTTCTGAATGTTGAGCTTTAAACCAACTTTTTCACTCTCCTCTTTCACTTTCATCAAAAGGCTCTTCATTTCTTCTTCACTTTCAGCCATAAGGGTATTGTCATCTATATACCTGAGGTTATTGATATTTCTCCCAGCAATCTTGATTCCAGCTTGTGGTTCATCCAGCCCAGCATTTCTCATGATGTACACTGCATATAAGTTAAATAAGAAGGGTGACAATAGACAGTCTTGATGTACTCCTTTTCCTATTTGGAACCAGTCTGTTGTTCCATGTCCACTTCTAACTGTTTCTTCCTAACCTGCATACAGGTTTCTCAAGTCAGGTGGTCTGGTATTCCCTTCTCTTTCAGAATTTTCCACAGTTTATTGTGATCCACACAAAGGTTTTGCATAGTCAATAAAGCAGAAATAGATGTTTTTCTGGAACTGTCTTGCTTTTTCGATAATCCAGCGGATGTTGGCAATTTGATCTCTGATTCCCCTGCCTTGTCTAAAACCAGCTTGAACATCTGGAAGTTCACCGTTCACATATTGCTGAAGCCTGGCTTGGAAAATTTTGAGGATTATTTTCCTAGCATGTGAGATGAGTTCAATTGTGCAGTAGTTTGAGAATTCTTTGGCATTGCCTTTCTTTGGGATTGGAATGAAAACTGACTTTTTCCAGTCGTGTGGCCACTGCTGAGTTTTCCAAATTTGCTGACATATTGAGTGCAGCACTTTCACAGCATCATTTTTTGGGGATTTGAAATAGCTCAACTGGAAATCCATCACCTCCAGTAGCTTTGTTCATAGTGATGCTTCCTAAGGCCCACTTAACTTCACATTCCAGGATGTCTGGCTCTAGTTGAGTGATCATACCATAGTGATTATCTGGGTCATGAAGATATTTTTTACAGTTCCTCTGTGTATTCTTGCACCTCTTCTTAATATCTTTTGCTTCTGTTAGGTCCACACCATTTCTGTCCTTTATTGAGCTTATCTTTGCATGAATATTCCCTTGGAATCTCTAATTTTCTTGAAGAGATCTCTAGTTTTCCCCATTCTATTGTTTTCTTCTATTTCTTTGCACTAATCGCTAAGGAACACTTTCTTTTCTCTCCTTGCTATTCTTTGGAACTCTGCATTCAAATGGGTATATCTTTCCTTTTTCCCTTTCCTTTTCACTTCTCTTCTTTTCACAGCTATTTGTAAGGCCTCCTCAGAAGGCCATTTTGCTTTTTGCATTACTTTTTCTTGGGGATGATTTTGATCCATGTCTCCTGTACAATGTCATGAACCTCTATCCATAGTTCATCAGGCACTCTGTCTATTAGATCTATTTCTTAAATCTATTTCTCCCTTCCACTGTATAATCATAAGCGATTTGATTTAGGTCATACATGAATGGTCTAGAGGCTTCCCCCACTTTCTTCAATTTAAATCTAATTTTGTCAATAAAGAGTTCATGATCTGAGTCACAGTCAGCTCCCGGTCTTGTTTTGTTGACTGTATAGAGCTTCTCCATCTTTGGCTGCAAAGAATATAATCAGTCTGATTTCGGTGTTGACCATCTGGTGATATTCATGTGTAGAGTCTTCTCTCGTGTTGTTGGAAGAGGATGTTTGTTATGACCAGCACGTTCTCTTGGCAGAAGCCTTTGCCCTGCTTCATTCTGTACTCCAAGGCCAAATTTGCTTGTTATTTTAGGTGTTTCTTGACTTCCTACTTTTGCATTCCAGTCTTCTATAATGAAATGGACACCTTCTTTGCATGTTAGTTCTAAAAATTCTTTTAGATCTTCATAGAACCGTTCAACCCCTGCTTCTTCACCATTATTGGTTGGGGCATAGTCTTGGATTACCATAATATTGAATGTTGACTATGGTGCCTATTCCATTTCTTCTAAGGGATTTTTGCCCACAGTAGTAGATATAATGGTCATCTGAGTTAACTTCACTATTCCAATTTATTTTAGTTAGCTGATTCCTAGAATGTCGACGTTTACTCTTGCTATCTCCTGTTTGACCACTTCTAAATTGCCTTGATTCATGGACTAAACATTCCAAGTTCCTATACAATATTGCTCATTATAGCATCAGACCTTGCTTCCATCACCAGTCACATCCACAGCTGGGTATTGTTTTTGGTTTGGTTTCATCCCTTCATTTTTTCTGGAGTTATTTCTCCACTGATCTCCAGTAGCATATTGGGCACCTACCAACCTGGGGAGCTCATCTTTCAGTGTCTTATCTTTTTGCCTTTTCATACTGTTCATGGGGTTCTCAAGGCAAGAATACTGAAGTGGTTTGCCTTTCCCTTCCCCAGTGGACCATATTTTGTCAGACTTCTCCACCATGACCTGTCTGTCTTGGGTGGCCCTACATGGCATGGCTTAGTTTCATTGAGTTAGACAAGGCTCTGGTCTGTGTGATCAGATTGGCTAGTTGTCTGTTGTTGTTTCAGTCTGTCTGCTGTTACATATATATATGTGTGTGTGTGTGTGTGTGTACACACACACATACATACATTCCATGTTTTCCTTATGCATTCATCCTTAAATAGGCACTTAGGTTGATTCTATACTCTGGCTATTTTGAAAGGTGCTGTAATGAACACGCATGTGCAGGTACTTCTTCAAGATAACGCTTTCATTTTCTTGTATATATACCCAGAAGTGATTTTGTTGGATCATGTGGTAGTGCTATTTTTAGCTTTTTAAGGGATCTTATACTGTTTCCCCTGATATACTGATTTACATGATTTATGTTTCCACTGACAGTACATAAAATCCACATCCTTACCAATAGTTGTGATTTTGTTTTTTTTTTTTGGTGGGGGGTGGGTTTCTTCTCATAAAAACCATCCTAACAGGTATGAGGCAATACCACATTGTGGTTTTCTTTGATTTGCATTCCTTAATGATTAATAATATTAAGCATCTTTTCAGATGCCTATTGGGCATTTGTGAGCCTACATTTAAAAATGTCTATTCAAGCCTTTTGCCAATTTTTAATCTTATTTTTGCTTTATATCTGTTGAATTGTTTGAGTTCCTTATAGTTTTTGGATATCCCTTATCAGATGGATGGTTTGTAAATATTTTCTCCCATTCTGGAGTTCATATCCTCATTATTTTGTTTCCTTTGCTTTTCCAAAGCTTTTAGACTGATGCAGTCCCAGTTGTCAGTGTTTACTTTTGTTCCCTGTGCTGTTGGGATCATATCCAAAAAATAAAAATAAAAAAATATCACTGCATATGTCAAGAAGCTTTTCTTTTATATTTTATTTTAGTAGCTTTAAAGTTTCTGATCTTATATTTAAAAATTTTAATCTATTTTGAGTTGATTTTTGTATATGTGTGAGATAAGGGTCTAGTTTCATTTTTCTGCATGTGAATATCCAGATTTCTCAATACAATTTATTGAAGAAATTGTCTTTTCTCCACAGTGTGTTCATGGTACCTCTGTCAAACATTAATTGGTAGTAAATGCATATGTTTATTTCTGGGTATGTATTTATTTCTGGAGTCTGTGTTTTGCTCCATTCATCTGTATGTCTGCTTTTATGCCACTCCTGTGCTGATTTGATTACTATAGTTTTGTAGTATATTTTGAAATTAGGTAGAGAGTTGTCCTAGGTACAATCTTTTTGCTCATGATTTGTGTTGGTATTTGGGATCTTTTGTGGTTACATATGAATCTTAGATTTTTTTCTATTTGTATAAAAATGCAATTAGAATTTTGATAAAGTTTATTTTAAATCTGTAGATTTCTTTTGGCAGTATGGACATTTTAACATTAATTCTTTCTATCTTTGAATGTAGAATATTTTTCCACTGTTTGTGTCTTCTTCAAATTTTCATTAATGCTGTATAGTTTTCAGTGTATATATCTTTCACCTCTTTGTTAAATTTAAACCTTTTTTTTTTTTTAGGACTTTTGATAATATACAAATGAGATTATTTCCATACTTTCTTTTTTCAGATAGTTTACTTAATGTATAGAACACTACTTTTCTTTGTAGGCTAATTTTGGATGCTGAAATTTTACTGAATTTATTAGTTCTAATATTTTTTGATAAGAATATTTATGTTTTTCTATATATAACATTATATCATCTGCAAACAGAGACAATTTTACTTCTTCCTTTCTGATTTGGATGTCTTTTTTTTTCTGTATAATTGCTTTGGTGAATATGATCCATATTCTCTTGAATACAAGCAGTGAGAGTGGGCACCCATGCATTTTTTCTGATCTTAGAGGCAAAGCGTTTAGCTTTTCACCATTTATCAAGATATTCACTGTTGCGTTGGCATGCACGGCCTTTATTATGTTGAGCTACATCCTTTCTGTATCTAATTTATTGAGGGTTTTTATAACAAAAGTGTGTTGAATTCTGTCACATGCTTTTTATGCATCTATAGAGATGAAAATATGATTTTTATGGTATGTTACAGTTATTTATTTGTGGATACTGAACCATTTGTGTCCCTAGAAGAAATTCCATTTGATCATGTTGTTTGGTCTTTTTAATATGCAGTTGAATTAAGCTATCTAATATTTTGTTGAAGATTTTTGCACCTATGTTCACTGGGGACTTTTGTTGTTCTTTTTCAGTTCCTAACTCATGTCTGAATCTTTGTGACTCCATGGACTACAGCATGCCAGGCTTCCTGCCCTTTACTATCTCCTAGATTTCGCTTAAGCTCATGTCCATTGAGTTGGTGATGCTATTTCCTTCTGGTGCCCTGTTATGTTTTGTTTGAGGTTAATGCGCTCATCATAAAATGAGTTTGGAAGTGCTTCCTTTTCTTCTACTTTTAGGAAGAGTTTGAGTGGAGTTAATTCTTAAATGAGTGGTATAATTCACCAGTGAAGGCATCTGGTCTCAGGCTTTCTTTTGAAAAATTGTTTGACTACTGATTCAATGCTCTTATTTGTTATGAATCTGTTTAGATTTCTTATTTCTTCAGGATTTAATGTTGGCAGGTTGTCTATAGGAATGCATTCATTTCTTCTAACGCATAAATCATTGGTATATAAATAAATTAGGAGTTTCTTACAAACCTCTGTTTCTGTTACATAAGCTGTAATCTCTCTTTTTATGTTCTGATTTTGTTTGAATATTTTTTCTTTTTTCCAAGTCTAGCTAATGATTTGTAGATTTTATTTTATTGGAATGTAGTTGCTCTACAATGTTGTGTTAGTTTCTATTTTACAGCAAAGTGAATTAGCCATACGTATATATACATATAGTTCCTCACTTTTGGATTTTCTTCACATTTAGGTCACCACAGAGCATTGAGTAGGTTCTTATTAGCATCTATTTTATACATAGTAGTATATTATGTCAATATCCCTAATTTTGTATTTAGGATTGTATCAAGTATAAGCCTCATCTGAAATAAACTTTAACAGCGACAAAAGATTAAACACAGTTAAACTATTGGGTTGATTGAAGTTTGTTAGGTATATTTCAAAGTTAAATAACACCATTTTACTATAAGAGCACAAAACATACAACAAATACTGAAAATTTAACAAAAGAAAGAAGAAATTCAGTAGAGCAAATTTCCTTAATATAACATGCAAGTAAGACGTTTCGTAATGAACTCTTCCTGTGTGTTCTAGCTTACGCAGATGTCAGTTAGCTAATCACTGCTTTATTAGGTGGCAGAGATTCAATGCCTTCTAATGGACAGCTGTACATGTCCTAGATGGCATTCTAGGACTCATCACTGTGGTGGGGATAAGAAAACTCTTCACTATGTGTTTCAATGATAGAAGGAAATTGCATACTAAATGTTTAACAGAAGAACTCTCTTTGAGTTTAACATCAAAACTACAAGTGGTTAGTGAAGTGTGAGGCTGAAGCTCTTATTCACTGAACTCATCTTCATGCCAGAAAGGGAAAAAAAGCCAAGATAACAAGCCTGCATGGATTTTCCAGTGATATGAATCAATTAAAATTCAGGAGGAGAGAAAACAAAAGTCCAATGCAATTTATTAATTTGTTTACAGCTGTTTGAATATGTAATATGAAAGAGGGTTTGGGGAATCGCTGTAGATTGGGGGATATATTGATTTTGACGATAGTGCTCAAAGAGATAGACAAGTGGTTTTGATGTATAAACTGCTACAGTGTAACTTGTTTAGTCTATTGATTCATGTGCTTTGATGGAGTTGTATATGCCTGCTGTTCTGGGACTCACTGAAAAATGAGATGCCATTTCAATGTGTGGAATAAGGAGTATATTTAGATGTGAAAAGCTGTTGGTTCCTTCTGTTATTTTACTGTTGTTTATTACTCATTCGGCAAAAGATTTTGCAGTAGCAACCACTACATCTGCTTTTTTAAAGGAGTGAAAATAATACATCAATGATAATAATAATTTAAATATGCTCAATTAAAATAAAAGAAACAATGCTGCTAGACTTCATAAAGGAAGCAGGAATTTTTGTATATAATGACAGAATCTTAAGATAAACAACAGTTCAGTGATCACAAAGGGAAAACAACTGAGATATTATTGAGGGTAAATTCAATGTTAAAATTTTTTTTATTTTTTTATTTTTTAATTAATTTTTATTTTTTTAGTTTGTTTTGCTTTACAATACTGTATTCATTTTGCTATACATTGACATGAATCAGCCATGAGTATACATGAACTCCCAATCCCGACCCCCACCTCCCCTCTCCCGCCCCACACCCTCTCTCTGGATTATCCCCGTGCATCAGTCCCAAGCATCCTGCATCCTGCATCAAACCTGGCCTGGCGATTCGTTTCACTCACGACATCACACATGTTACACTGCCACTCTGCCAACCCATCCCACCCTCTCCCTCTCCCACAGAGTCCAAAATTTTTATACTGCAAATAAAAACAGATGTAAGACATCATTGTACAATGGGTTGAAAATTTCTTTTACTCTTAGGCTTCCTAGATGAGAAATTACTAACTCTTGATTTCACATCACTACTTAGAAATATGTATGAGTTTCTTCCTAAATAATTTTTTTAGAGAATAAATTTTCATGTGTATATATATATATATATATATATATATATAAAGTATACTTCAAGTAAATATATTTTTTTACTCAATGCTTCAAAACTAAATCACAGTAAATTAGTTGTAATAACTGAGGTTTGAAAGATGCAACAGACTTGGTGGAAGTTACCACTAACTTAGGGCTTCCCAGGTGGCACAATGGTAAAAATAAATCCTCTGCCAATGCAGGAAACACAAGAGACACAGGTTTAAAATACGCAGGTTCTACCTTAGGTCGAGAAGATCCTCTACAGTAGGAAACAGCAACTTTCTTGAGTGTTCTTGCCTGGAGAAACCCTTGGACAGAGGAGCCTCTTGGGCTACACAGTCCATGGAGTTGCAGAAAGTCAGACATGACTAAGCAAGTGCATACCCATCACTAACCTACACTGTTCTCCACACATGAGGGCTGCAACATTTGATATCAAGTTATAAAGTATGTAGCTAGAGAGAGTTTGATTTATAATACCTTAAAAAGTTATGACCAACCTAGATAGCATATTGAAAAGCAGAGACATTACTTTGATGACTAAGGTCCGTCTAGTCAAGGCTATGGTTTTTCCTGTGGTCATGTATGGATGTGAGAGTTGAACTGTGAAGAAGGCTGAGTGCCGAAGAATTGATGCTTTTGAACTGTGGTGTTGGAGAAGACTCTTGAGAGTCCCTTGGACTACAAGGAGATCCAACCCGTCCATTCTGAAGGAGATCAGCCCTGGGATTTCTTTGGAAGGAATGATGCTAAAGCTGAAACTCCAGTACTTTGGCCACCTCATGTGAAGAGTTGACTCATTGGAAAAGACTCTGATGCTGGGAGGGATTGGGGGCAGGAGAAGTAGGGGGCGACCGAGGATGAGATGGCTGGATGGCATCATGGACTCAATGGGCGTGAATCTGAGTGAACTCCAGGAGTTGGTGATGGACAGGGTGGCCTGGCGTGCTGCGATTCATGGGGTCGCAAAGAGTCGGACATGACTGAGAGACTGAACTGAACTGAACTGATATATGCACTCAATTATTAAGATGTTCAAAGAATAACATATGTCTGTTCAGTAGCTATAAGTTTATCTGTATTTTATCAAAGATAAGACACTTCTTCCACTTTGTTTTACTTATATGTAAATATTTGAATATTCTGATTTTGATTTAAAACCAGAATTATTAAAAATGAAAATATCAATACTGAAAGTCAAATCCTCCATAGATTTTGGTGTTTTTCTATGGTCTCTGCCTCTGAGATGCTCCCCAGGGGCATTTGCTGTTTTTCAGTCACTAAGTTGTGTCTGAATCTTTGTGACCTTATGGATTACAGGCTTCACTGTCCTTGACTGTCTCCCAGAATTTGCTCAAACTCATGTCTATTTAGTCAGTGATGCTGTTTAAACATCTCATCTTCTGTAGCCCCCTTCTCCTCCCACCTTCAGTCTTCCCAGCATCAGGGTCTTTTCCAATGGGTTGGTTCAGTGCATCAGGTGGCCAAAGTTTTGGAGCTTCAGTTTCAGCATCAGTCCTTCCAATGAATATTAAGTGTTGTTGTTAAAGCTCAGTTCCTGTCTTTCCACTCTTCAGAGACATTTACTTATATTCCATAGTAATAACTCTAAGATACCTTCCCTTTTTTCCCTCAGAATAGATTTCCTAATACATAAGGCTACTGTATGGAGATTCCCTCATGGCTCTGTCAGTAAAGAATCTGCCTGCAATGCTGGAGACCTGGCTTTGATTCCTGGGTCAGAAATATCCCCTAGAGAAGGAAATGACAACCCACTCCTGTATTTGTGCCTGGAAAATCCCATGGACAGAGGAGTCTGGTGGGCTACATTCCATGGTGTCACAAGAGTTGGACATGACTTAGTGACTAAATTACCACCACCAAGGATACTGTGTAGTCTAACTCCCTGGAAGGAAAAGCAAGATGCTATGCCACCAGACCTGAAACAGTGCAGTATCTCATAATCTGGGGGTTCTTCTACTATGGCACACTTCCCTCTGTGCACAGGTAATTTCCAAGCATCATCAGAACAAGATGTTGCTCTGGTTGCTATTTCTGCTGTGAATAATACAAGATCTATCGCTTTGCTTTAAGAATTTTGTGTCTGCATAACAAACACACATACTTGTAGTATAACTCATTACCTTGCAAGTAGTAATATCTTCAGTTTCTAAGTTAACAATAAGACTCAAATCTACATTTGTAGAGATAACAAAACAACATTTAAAAGCAAAGCACAGAGATTCCAGTTTACAACAACATTCGATGTGTGGAGATTGAAAGATGACTCCATGCTCCCAGAAAAGTTTATTCTCTAATTTACAAAACCTGTAAATATGCTACTTTACAGGGAAAAAATGAAGTTGTAGGTATGATTAAAATAGAGATGGTGAGCTGGGGAGACTTCCTGGCTTGTCTCACGAATCTTTAAAGGCAAAGAATCTTTCCTGGATAAAGCAGAGAGAGAGAAGACAGAGCAAAATGCGGACCATCCACAAGGCATGAGGCAATTTCAACTATTTGTTGTTGGCTTGGAAGATGAAGAAAGCGGGTCTTGAGTCAAGAAATGATGGCAACTTCTAGAAGTTGGGAATGGCCCTAAGCTGAAAGCCAGAAAGCAAATGGGGAACACAGTCTTAACAGCATCAAGAAACTGAATTCCACCAACCACTGAATGAGCAAGGAAAAAATTCCCCATTCCCAAGGCTTTCAGGAAGGAAGGAAGCCCAACAATGCCTTGACTTTAGCTCAACGAGAACTATTTACTGAGCCGCAGAACTGTGGTATAATAAAATTGTGTTGATGTCACAAAGTGTGTGGTGGTTTGTAATGCCCACAATAGAAAATAAATATACTATGTTACCCTTTATCAAACTGACTTTGTTCACAATACCCATCTCCCCCTTCTTCCAAGAATAGCTTTCTGATTTTCACTGGAAAGATCATAGCTCCCCCATCCAACCTGTGAGGTTGGGGTAAATTGATAATTTCCTTCCCTGGTGACTCAGAGGGTAAAGCGTCTGCCTGCAATGTGGGAGACCCGCATTCGATCCCTGGGTCAGGAAGATCCCCTGGAGAAGGAAATGGCAACCCACTCCAGTATTCTTGCCTGGAGAATCCACGGACAGAGAAGCCTGGTAAGCTACAGTTCATGGGGTTGCAAAGAGTCAGACAAGACTGAGTGACTTCACTTCATTTCACTTTATTTCTGAACTAAAAATATTTGCTCAAAGAACCAAATATATTGAAAGGCCAATTGAGCTAAAGTGAAGTTGCTCAGTCCTGTCCAACTCGCTGTGACCCCATGTACGGTGGTAGCCTACCAGGCTCCTCTGCCCATGGAATTTTCCAGGCAAAAGTACTGGAGTGGGTTGCCATTTCCTTCTCTAGGGCATCTTCCTGACCCAGGGATCGAACCGAGGTCTCCCACATTGCAGACAGACACTTTACCATCTGAGCCACCAGGGAAGTCATTTTAAGTCAGAAATAAACCCATGGCCTAATAAAGAAATACTGGACCCCTCTGCTGGAGTTTCTGCTAAGTTGTATTTTTCTCTCTTTCTTTTGTTTGGTGGAGTGAGATTAATTCTAAGGCTGTAGCCACATTATGGCCATAAATAGAGAGCCTAAAGAAAAGGGAGAGCACAAGGAGCCTGAGAAGATATTGGCCCTACAGAGATTCTTTTAATCCTCTTCCCTTAAGCCCAAAATGTCCTTTTCCTTGTTCCTATGGATTTGAGTTTCTCTCCTTGCAATAAAACAGTCTAACATATATAATACAGATTTTTTTCTTTCTTCATTTTACAGTTAAAATTCGGAACTTGAAGATAAATTTAAAAGCTTTCTATCACAGTATTTTAAAACTTTCTATCACAGTATTTTAGGGCAAACAATTGAATGCGAGATTCATTTATGAGATTTATTTTAAGTAAAGAAGTGAAGAATCACCATATTCTTTGTAAATAAGAATCTTTGTGTGTAGAAACAAATAATCTGCATTTTTATAAAATGCTGAGGTTATTCATGAAATTCACTAGGATTTGAGAATAACTCTTCTAATAATAACAAATTAAAATAGAAGACAATTGTAAATTTGAACAAATTCCAGGAGTTAGTGGAAGACAGAGGAGCCTGGTATGCTACAGGCCATGGGGTCACAAAGATTTGGACACGACTTAATGTCTGAACGACAACTTCTTTTGTTTTCCTCTTCATCATGTGTAAGAACATGCTAGAATGTATTGGTTCCTGTATAAAATTACAAAAATATAATTGTAAAGATATACATCTAATAATGACTACCTGCAATGGAGAAGGCAATGGCACCCCACTCTAGTACTCTTGCCTGGAAAATCCCATGGACAGAGGAGCCTCGAAGGCTGCAATCCATGAGGTCGCAAAGCATCAGACACGACTGAGTGACTTCACTTTCACTTTTCACTTTCATGCATTGGAGAAGGAAATGGCAACTCACTCGAGTTCTTGCCTGGAGAATCCCAGGACGAGGGAGCCTGGTGGGCTGCCGTCTATGGGGTCACACAGAGTCAGACATGACTGAAGTGACTTAGCAGCACCAGCAACAACGGTAGACCAGGATTCCTTTTGTTCTCAATCTTTGGTTACAACTAGTCACACTTATTTTGGTAAACTAGTAACTTAATCTTCTTCTAGAAGAAACAATTCTTTCTCTGGACTCATTTTGTATTAGGATAATTATCCCAAATCTCACTACAGAATGGATCTTTGATGTCTTTAAAGGACTCTGTATATTCCATTTTCTTAGCTCTGCTAGCCTCAACCAAGCATGGCCAGTGAGGCAAGAGCAGATATTACTATAGTCAGTAGTAAAATAAAATAAATACTCTACTCTCTTCCATGCCATGGCTAAAAACTCCTCTTCTGGACCAATAGAGGAATGCCTGGAGCTGCTGGTGTTGGCTGAGTAAGAAAAGGCTCTTCTCATCACCTGAGAATGAAGCCTGCAGAGCCAAGGTATAGAAAAATAAATAACTATGACCTTGATGACATTGTCTGAGTCATGAGATTTAGTCTTAACTGAAGCCAGCACGATCCTAGGATTTTTCATTACTTGAATCAATAAAGTCAGTTTTTGCCAAGGCCAGTTTGAGTTGGATTTTATATTACTTATTACATCTTGCCCTAACTTTCAGTATGTCATAAATGCTTTGTGTCATCTATAAGATAACATCAATATTTGTTCATCATAAAGTATTTATATAACCATGATATTCATATGACTGAAATAAACATTTTGAATAGAAATTTTTTATTATATATGTAATTCATAGATTTAAGTGTTTGTAGTTCTTAAAATGTGACCTTTACAGCAACATCCTCATCAGTACCTGGGAACTTATAAGAAGCAAATTTGAAAACTACCGATTTAATGGAACAGAAAAATTACTATTATCTAGCTCATCAGTAGTTTCAATTTGGTACCTCACAATACAAAATAAATGTGACATTGTGTAGCACTAAACATTGGTGAGCCTTTAGGGGAAAAGAGATTTATTGTTTATAGTAACATAATTCAAAAAGAAAGAAATGGCCATTGATTTTTCAAGATGGGTTATTGATAAAATGAAGATGGTTACCTCAATACTTGTACCATTTTTTTAATCATTGTAGGGTGAACAGTAGGTAGGTAGCTACATTTTCCTCTGCATATAAATTTTTCCAACTTCTTTATTCTACAGAAAATCTACAGCAATGGACATTTGGCTCTAGCTGATCTATGTATCAAATCTATCTTCCTGTGAAGTCCAAGTTACCCAGTCGTGTCTAACTCTTTGCGACCCCATGGACTATACAATTCATGAAATTCTCCAGGCCAAAATACTAGAGTGTGTAGCTGTTCCCTTCTCCGGGGGATCTTCCCAACCCAGAGGTCAAACCCAGGTCTCCCACATTGTAGGCGGATTCTTTACCAGCTAAGCCACCAGGGAAGCCCAAGAATTCTGGGGTAGGTAGCCTATTCTTTCTCCAGGAGATCTTCCTGACCCAGGAATTGAAGCAGGTCTTCTGCACTCCAGGCGGATTCTTTACTAGCTGAGCTACCAAGAAAGCCCTAATCTATCTTCCTGAGGATGGACAAACAATCAAGTATTAATAGTAGCAACTGAAAAAAAATCCTAAACTGTTATGCAAACATTGGGAAAATTTGTTTCTTTCTGCTGATATAAAACTACACTTCAAATCATTTAGAAAGAATTTGTTGGCAAAATAAAGCAAAACGCCCAACCGATAAAACCTGAGTTATTTCTTTGATTCTGTGAATTATGTGAGTACTCAGGACTTACTTAACATAAAATTTATTTTTGCTAAAGCTATTTGAGCTAGCTTCTGTCACTTTCCAGTAAAATAATCTTTGAAAATTTGCATAAAACAGTGACTATTAAATCTGCATATATATCACAGAGTGGAATGCAGACTGGTATATTAACATTCACCATCTTCCTCAATGCATTTTCTCAAACGCTAAACACTTTCCCATAATCAATATCCTTATTAAATTTTTCCAATTTTGACCTGATGTCAATACCACAATGATGTGGATGGTCTCAAAGTTCTGTTTTTTTCTTGCTAGTCATTAAGGAATTATATAATTTAAATAAATATAAATTCTTGAATTAATAGGCTTAAAACAAATGTATGCCAATACTCATTTAAAGCTATTATAATTCTGAAATATTATTCTTAATAAATAAAAATATTGTCTTAAAATATGGGCTGCATTTAATAGTGAGCAATCATAGCTTCCATTTTTAACAATCAAAGCAATTCCTTTATGCATAGTCCCTTTACCATTGGGATTACTTAAATTGGTGGTTCTCAAAGCTGGCTAATTTAAGAATCATTTGGAGAATTTAAGAATAAAAACTTTTCAAAACTAAAATTAAAAACAAACCAAAGGCCATAAATTCTTATTTCATAGAACTGGCATGGTTATTTGGTGTTGAAATTCTCACAGGCAATTTACTGTTTAGCTTATTGATTTAAATCATTATACCAAATATAGGAATCATCTAACTGTATACAATAGGGTACTGTATAGAATATCCTGTCTTAAATCATAATGGGGAAGAATATACAACAAAAGAATGCCATATGTTTATAACTGAGTCACTTTGCTATATAGTCGAGATTAACACATTATAAATCAACTATACATCAATTAAAACAAACTAAGCAAGAATAATCTAAGTTTGATGTTATATTAGGATTATAAATATATTTTAAGAAAAAGTACTTATATTCTTGATATATTCTTTTAAATTATGGTGACACATAAATTTATACCTATACATATCTCTCTCATGTAGGCTTCCCTGGTGGCTCAGAGGTTAAAGTGTCTGCCTCCAATGTGGGAGACCGGGGTTCGATCCCTGGGTTGGGAAGATCCCCTGGAGAAGGAAATGGCAGCCCACTCCAGTATTCTTGCCTGGAGAATCCCATGGATGGAGGAGCCTGGTGGGCTACAGTCCACGGGATCGCAAAGAGTCGGACATGACTGAGCTGCTTCACTCACTCACATCTCTCATGTAACAAATATTAATACTATAAATGGACTCTACTTAAGCAAAAAACATAGTCTAAACTCATCAACTCTATCAAAACTGCTCCAACTCTTACGTTTCAAGCCTCAATTTGGGGAATAATTACAAACCTTGTCAGTAAATAAATAATTTAAGCCAATCTGCACCCCATTGTTGTCACTTGGCAAGAACTTTATCACCAGTCTTCTCAATTCTATTGAAAGCAGTTCAAACAGATGGACAGCATAGATAGTACACACCATGCACCACGTTAGGCGTGTATCAACCCTTATTTCACAAACTGCTCATCTTTATTATCTCCACTGGAAAATTCTCACTGTTTAGATTATGTTTTACTCATTAAATCTTTCTAAACTCTGACTTACACGAACTCTGGAGATATGTTTCTGGGTTCTGGGCTTCATTTAACTTCTTAGACTCATGACTTGATGCTTTTAGTTTCATGTCTATACACAGCTCTAGAGAATATGGCCAACAAAAATCCATATAGTTAAAGCTATGGTTTTCTCATTAGTCATGTATGGATGCCAGATTTGGATCATGAAGAAGGCTGAGTGCTGAAGAATTGATGCTCTTGAGCTATGGTGCTAGGGAAGACTCTTGAGAGACACTTAAACAACAAGGAGATCAAACCAGTCAATACTAAAGGAAATCAATTCTGAATATTCATTGGAAGGACTGATGCTGAAGCTGAAGCTCCAACACTTTGGCCACCTGATGTGAAGAACTGACTAACTGGAAAAGACCCTGATGCTGGGAAAGACTGAGGGCAGAAGGAGAAGGGAGCAACAGAGAATGAGATGGTTGGATGGTATCACCGATTCAATGGACATGAGTTTGAGTAAACTTCTGGGAGATAGTGAAGGACAGAAAAGCCTGATGTGCTGCAGTTCATGGGGTTGCAAAGAGTTGTACATGACTGAGTGACTGAACAACGACAATATCGAATATGTTACTCATGTTTCAATTTCTTTGAGAACATGGTATTAATATGACAAATAACCTCAGTCAAATATCTGAGGTTAAAGGTAAGATGGAACTATAAATTATGAGACTGACTTTATTAGCTTGTTTCTCAATAGTTTTGAGATTATTTCCTAAAGAAAAGTTTCGGAAATACTGTGCATAATGAAATTTCCTTAATAAGAAACTGTTAGTTTCTTCAGTATTTGAAACTAAAAAAAATTCTAAAGACCATCATTATGTAACAAGAGCTAGAAAACTGAAGGGTTATTTTACTTAACTATTTGTTTCTATTGTTGTTTAATCACTAAATCCTATCCAACTCTTTGCAATCTCATGGACTGTAGCACACCAGGCCTGTCTGTCCCTGAGATTTCCCAGGCAAGAATACTGGAAAGTGAAAACTGCTCGTTCGTATCCGACTTTTTGCAACCCCATGGTCTATACAGTCCATTGAATTCTCCAGGCCAGAATACTGGAGTGGGTAACCTTTCCCTTCTCCAGAGGATCTTCCCAACCCAGTGATCGAAACCAGGTCTCCCACATTGCAGGTGGACTCTTTACAAGCTGAGCCACGAGGCAAGCCCTTGAGAAGGGAGGAAGGAATACTGGAGTGGGTTGCCATTTCCTTCTCTGGGGATCTTCCTGACTCAGGAAAGGAACCTGAGTCCCCTGAATTGGTAGGTGGATTCTTTACCACTGAATCACCAGAGAAGCACATGTCTAACTATTTACATTATGATAAAAACAATTTTGTAGGAATATAACTGTACTGGAGGGCTACAGTTCATGGGGTCACAAAGAGCTGGACATGATTGAGCACACATTCATGCATGCATGCACACAACTACAGTTAAAGATCTGAATGAACTAAGAAAACTGTGTTTACACCAAAGCTATTTCATGGACTCTTGTTGAAAAAAAAAGGGGGGGGGGGATAAAAGACAATGGATTACAAAGCTTTATGGGATCAGTGGATAGCTTCTCAAAGTGGGCTATTTGAGTAAGTGTCTGTATTTCAAAATTTACGATTCTGCAACTGCATTTCATAAATCCACCACCTAGGGAAGTTTAAGGGCAGAATTACTAGTGGCAAAATGTTACTAAACTTTTGTTGCCTGGTTGACATTAAAAGATTTTAGAATAATAGCAATGAAAATTCAATTTATAAAGGGCATAAGCTACCTGAAATTTAGAATTCATACAAGATTCTGAATTGTGGGGTCATGGGTGATAACTTTAGTTTATCTTTATAAACTAAATTCTTAAGTTTTTTGAATCTTGACAATAACTTTAAATATTTTGTTTTTTAAAAATTAGTCCATATCTAGTTCTATTTTCAGCAAGCTTCAGGGCTATCTAATACAAAGAATAATTTTTGTTGGATCAATAGATTACAAAGGCATATTCAATATGCTTTATTGGTTTTTCTAATTGACCTTGTCATTTTTGAATTGTAATTAAGAGTTATAGTGCCATTAGGAATTTTGCAGTTTTCTTAAAAAAAAAAAAAAACAACTATGAAAAGATAATGTTATATAGTTTTACAATGCAATGAAATGTTTGTAAGAAAACTATAGAAACTATTAAAATAATTATAACTAACCTAAACAGTAATAGAAAATGGAAATGCTAGTCACTCAGTCTTATCTGACTCTTTGTGACCCTATGGACTATAGCCCACCAGGCTCCTCTGTCAATGGGGTTTCCCAGGCAAGAATACTGGAGCAGTAGCCATTCCCTTCTCCAGGGGATCTCCTGAACCAGGAATTGAACTCTGGTCTCCTGCATTGGCAGGCAGATTCTTTACCACTGAGTCACCTGGGAAACCCCAAAAGAATAGGTTATTAGGGAATTAATGATATTAATACTTTAATGGCCTAAAAATTTTACTGTCAACAACTTATCTTTACACAAAATTACTTGAAGTCTTTTAAAAAAGAGTTAATGCAGTTCAAATATTTAATGTAAATTAGAATAGATTTATATCATTTCAAAATTTTAAGTGAAATACATTAGAGATATACTTCAAGAGAATGACTAGTACTTAAACAATCAAATTGTGACATATTAGTCATTTTCTGTCATATGAATTGGAGTAGGCAGAGCCATGAATTCTCCATTCAAGTTGTGTAGAATTAATTAAAAAGTGAAATAAATCATGGTGATATAATTAAAAACAAAATAAAGTTTTATCCATTTTTATGCACAGTTTACTCTTCTTTCAGGTTTCTGTTTAGCTTGGTTTACATTATTTTCAAGTGTTGTTATTAAAGTAATGTAAAAAAAAAAAAAAGCCACTAGCATAGATTGTCCATAGATGACATATTTAACTGAAATTACCTAAGACTATGGACTGTGGACTGTGTTAGTCACTCTGTCATGTTCAAATCTTTGACTTCACTAACTGTAGCCCACCAGGCTTCTCTGTCCATGAAAATCTCTAGGTAAGAATACTGGAGTGAATTGCCATTCCCTTCTCCAGAGGAACTTCCCAACCCAGATATTGAACCCCGTTCTCCTGGCTTGAAGGCAGATTCTTTACCATTTGAGCTACAGGGAAGTCATTACTTAAGACCATGGTACCAAATTGTAGCACTCCTACTAGCTTCCTAGGAATGGAAAGTCTCATGTACTATGTCATGCTTAATGAATAAGAATGTGCATTTCATGCGAAGAGTTGACCCATTGGAAAAGACCCTGATGCTGGGAAGGATTGGGGGCAGGAGGAGAAGGGGACGACCGAGGATGAGATGGCTGGATGGCATCACGGACTCAATGGACGTGAGTCTGAGTGAACTCCAGGAGTTGGTGATGGACAGGGAGGCCTGGCGTGCTGCGATTCATGGGGTCGCAAAGAGTCGGACATGACTGAGCAACTGAACTGAACTGAACTGAACTGAACATCTCTGACATTAACATTTGAGAAGTACTGTTTAAGGTGTATTATTCCAGGCAAAATCTACCTGATATATCCAGTGCCTAAAAATGTGAAAATTACGATTTCCTTCTTTTTCATTATTGATAAAAAAAATCTTAAAAATCAGTGCTTCTATCTTATCCTCAGGATTATGTAATGCCTTCATTGAAGGAATTATTTTTTAAATGAGTAAATAATAGATGAATGTAGTAACATCAATTATTTATCGAATATAAGTGAAGGAAAAGTTTTAAGAGAAAGAAGGATGACTGAAGTTAAATGTGCACAACAAACTCAGAGGAAAGAAAAAACTGGAGAGGCTGGAAGAAAGACGTTTCTTGGAAGTATAAGGGCTCACAAGAAGCTGTATCAGTTATATTATCTTACATGTATCAACCCCTCATTCTCTATTGTTTGAAAGTATTGTACTTTCAGCTTGTAGCTGGGGAGTTGGAATAAAAGAATCACCAAAATGGCACATGATTAGTATGGGCTTTGACATGGCAGGGTTAAGTTCCCAAAGTTGAAGTAATAAAAGTATTTTCTGCCACAAAATGACAGCAAGTAAAGGGGACTAGGGCTGGAAAACCAAGGTGTAACAAATGTGGGATATTCAATCTGGTATACCATATCAGCCATGGGCATGTATTTGGATAGTATGATGGAAGCAGCTAGCGTGCATGTTTTTGAATAGATAAGTGGCAACAGCAGCGGGAATAAAGACTTAATATTTTAGATTATGGACTTCCTAGATGACACACTGGTAAAGAATTCACCTGCCAATGCAGGAGCCACAGGAGGTGCAGGCTCGACACCTGTGTCAGGAAGCTCCCCTGGAGAAGGAGATGCCAACCTACTCCAGTATTCTTGCCTGGGAAATCCCATAGACAGAGGAGCCTGGTGGACTATAGTCCACAGGGTATCAAAGAACACACACTCATTTCATTTTAGATTACTTAGTAGTGGAGGGTGTCCCCTAGATAAGATTTTATAGCCATAGGAGACTTTACAAATTTATAGATTACTCTTGTGAAATATTTTTTATTTTGTTTTAACACTTTCAATCTTAAAGACAATCTCAAGTCAAAGACTTTCTAAGCCACTGTGGATCAAATTTCACTTTAACCCGAGCATCACAGAAATGGGAAACTGAAGTACAGGTACTGTAAACAGATTACCATTTAGTTTTTAAACATGGATGCACACAATTTAGGAATAATATTTTTGAAGTTACTATAATTCCATAGATTTGAAATTACTCTTCCTTCACATAAATTTTATTGCTTTTGATATTCTAGCATTTAGATACTTAAGTTCCTTACTAAAATATTAATACTCTATATATGTATATATATATTCAGTTCAGTTCAGGTACTCAGTCGTGTCCGACTCTTTATGACTCCATGAATCACAGCACACCAGGTCTCCCTGTCCATCATCGACTCCCGGAGTTTACTCAAACTCATGTCCATCGAGTCGGTGATACCATCCAGCCATCTCATCCTCTGTCGTCCCTTTCTCCTCCTGCCCCCAATCCCTCCCAGCATTAGAGTCTTTTCCAATGAGTGAACTTTTCACATGAAGTGGCTAAAGTATTGGGGTTTCAGCCTCAGCATCAGTCCTTCTAATGAACACCCAGGGCTGATCTCCTTTAGGATGGACTGGTTTAATCTCCTTGCAGTCCAAGGGGTTCTCAAGAGTCTTCTCCAATACCACAGTTCAAAAAACATCAATTCTTCGGCACTCAGCTTTCTTCACAGCCCAACTCTCACATCCATACATGACCACTGGAAAAAAACATAGCCTTGAGTAGATGGACTTTTGTTGGCAAAATAATGTCTCTGCTTTTGAATATGCTATCTAGGTTGGTCAGAACTTTTCTTCCAAGGAGTAAGTGTCTTAATTTCATGGCTGCAATAACCAACTGCAGTGATTTCGGAGCCCCCCAAAATAAAGTCTGACACTGTTTCCACTGTTTTGCCATCTATTTCCCGTGAAGTGATGGGACTGGATGCTATGATCTTTGTTTTCTGAATGTTGAACTTTAAGCCAACTTTTTCACTCTCCTCTTTCACTTTCATCAAGAGCTTTTTAGTCCCTCTTCACTTTCTGCCATAGGGTGATGTCATCTGCATATATTACAACCACTAACAAGTCTATTAGGGTCATGGTGGAGAGGTCTGACAGAATGTGGTCCACTGAAGAAGGGAATGGCAAGCCACTTCAGTATTCTTGCCTTGAGAACCCCATGAACAGTATGAAAAGGCAAAACGATAGGATACCAAAAGAGAAACTCCCCAGGTTGGTAGGTACCCAATNGTCAATGTATAGCAAAATGAATACAGTATTGTAAAGCAAAACAAACTAAAAAATAAAAATTAATTAAAAAAAATAATGCTTACAGCTGAAATCACTATTTTAGCTGGCTTAATCATGGGAATGTAATTTCATTGGTTTTGGACCTGTAATTCTATTAGGCACAATTTCTATTTTTCTAATTATTAAAAAGAAACATGAAGGAATTCTATGAACAATTTGGAAGTTGTTTAATAACCTTTATTTTCTTTTCATGCATAAAAAGGGTCAGTCCTGTCTGACTCTTTCAATCCTATGAGGTGTAGCCTGCCAGGCTCCTCTGTCTCTGGGATTTTTCAGGCAAGAATACTGAAGTGGGTTGCCATTTCCTTCTCTAGGGAGTCTTCTCGACCCAGGGACTGAACTTGCTTCTCTCTCATTGGCAGGTAGATTCTGTAACACTGAATCACCAGGGAAGCTTTATTTCCATTACTTGTCATTAATTGGCTTATTCTCTCATGCTCAAGTTCTGGAACTTTTTTCAGACATTTTTATTATTATAAAAATCCTACCACATGTCTTAAGAAATTCTCAGTAGAAAAATATAGAATCCTACTTGCAATTAGGATTGCAAATATAGAATCCTATTTTAGGCATCAATTCATGCTACTTCTGAAAATTAGCTTTTTAACAGAGATATCTATATCCTACTTTTTTTCTCTTTGGACTAGTCTCTGTGTTATAAAGAAAGCACATTTCACTCTAAACAATGTTCAGTAAATAAAGGTCTATAAAATAACTTCAGTTTATTTAAAATGCATATTAACAAAGCATAATGTAAATTCTTGTTCATCAGTCGACACAGTATGTCACTGTATCCATCATACGAGATAACTGGGGATACAGAGGGGAAAAAAAGCTCCTTTTCTACTTTTTAATTCTTAATGTTTGAAGACCTTGAAAAATAATCAATATTATGAATCAATATTTGGGAGAAATGTGTTACTATATTGGCCTGCATTTTAACTTTAATTGTCTTGATATATAGCTTGACGAAAGGATGCAGAAAAGAACAAATAATGAGAAGGACAATAATAGAAGTAGATAACTGAAATTTAATGAAATAGTTTAAGCTATGTCTATATAAAATGTATTTATTTTTAAAACATTTGTTTAGTAATTGTTCTTAAAAGCTATAAAATGTTTAAAATACATTATGAAAACCTGGGTCCCAGTTCCGCTACTGTCACATATAAGCTTTAAGCCACTCAGCAAATTTCATCAAATCTTAGTGAATCATTTGTTTCATTACTACACTGAGAATTTAGAACCTATAAAGAGAATCATTAGGAACATGTTAATTTAAGATTATATAACTGATAGTAAAATTCTACTTAGAATAGCTTGTTTATTAGATCATGTAATTTGCAATTAATTGGAGCTTATTGGGCTTCCCTGGTGGCTCAGAGGTTAAAGCATCTGCCTCCAATGCGGGAGACCTGGGTTCGATCCCTGGGTCGGGAAGATCCCCTGGAGAAGGAAATGGCAATCCACTCCAGTATTCTTGCCTGGAGAATCTCATTGACAGAGAAGCCTAGTAGGTTACAGTCCACGGGGTCGCAAAGAGTTGGACACGAATGAGCGACTTCACCTTATTGTGTGTCAAGTAATGTTGGCAAAGCTACTTTCCTTTACTTCCTCCCTCAATCACTCATGTATTCTTTATGCAATTATTCAATGCTCTATCTAAGCTCTAGAAACATAATGGTGACCAAAACAATGGCAGTTGTTTAGAGGGGTATTCACCAGCCTTCAGGTTGTGACTCTTTAAAGGTTTCAAGAAGATGTAGAAAGGGTTCTTTTATTAAAGGAAAAATGACCTAGATTTCCAATTTCTGTTTCCTTAGCAGTATGATAACTTGCAGATTTTCTTTTAAAACTGAACCATTTAAGAATCTTCTGGTGTTTACTGAGTAATCCCATGTAAAGATTAGCTAGGATCACATAGACTTGCTCATGAGTCAGTTAGTTGTGGCTCTTTTAGGCTATTGATGTTTGCTTCTATATAAAAAGATCACCGATTTCTATGCATTTTGTAAACAATCACTTACTGAATTTAATGTGATGTGGGAAACACATTTTTCTTAATTTTATCACATAGATTTAATTATTAAACTATTGTAATTAGCTTTGATTATTTAGAGTATATTATATAATTAAGTCCAAAATTTACTGTATAGATGATGTATAAAAATAAACTGAAGTACAGTTTAATGAAGAAACCCACTATGACAATTATTCCACACAGTGTTTTAAGATTCAGGGGTATATAAGTCTCATTTGCTGGGTCAATATATTTATGTAGCACATTAACTGTTTCAAAACCTTGCAAATCAATAAAAGGGAGAGAAACTATAGTGACTAACATATTCAATAAGGCTATTCATTGCAAGTAAGTTCTCCACATCAAATTCTATTTCTGAAGAAGACCTTGCAAATAGGAAATCATATATCCCTTCTTCTACTTCATTATTTACAACCAAAACAGAAATCATACAAACAACCTGACTGATGAATTTATAGAGTAGAAAATGAAAAACAAAACAAAACAAAAAACTATGCAAACATCAGATCAGAGACTCATAGAATTGGAGAACGAACTTATGGTTGCAAGGGGCTGGGATGTAGGAGAGAATGGAGGAGGGGATAGGTAGGGGGTTTAAGAAGTACATGTACCCACTGCTATGTTTAAAGTGGCTTACCAACAAGTACCAACTATATAGTGCATAGAACTCTGCTAAATGTTATGTGGCAGCCTGGATGGGAGAGGAGTTTGGGGGAGAATGGATACATGTATATATATGTTTGAGTCCCTTCACTATTCACTTGAAACTGTCACAACATTGTTTGTTAATTGGCTATACCGCAATACAAATTAAAAAGTTAAGAAAAAACAAACATCAGATCATACAAGAAGTTTGTTCATGTCTGATGCTGAAACATAGTGTTACATTTCTGTTCAAACTTTAAAATAGTTCTAGTTCTCAGGGTAAATATAATATGGTATTTTAAACATATATAAATTTTAAAAAGCTTTGAGCTTACATAAATTATAACATATATAACATATACAAGTTTTAGCTATACAGATTACACACGGTAACGATTTTTTCCAAAGAAGCTAAATGTTGTCTCTATTAAAAAATGTATGGCTCCCCCATCACCTGACAGTTCAGTTCCCCATCATAATTTATATAATCATCCATCTTTTCTTGTAGAATTCTGACTTTGATCTATGCATCTTTTTTGTTGTCGTTGTTAACTTGTTCAATTGTGTGCAACTCTTTTGCAACCCCATGGACTGTTGAACTCCAGGCTCTTCTGCCCATGGATTTTTCCAGGCAAGAATACTGGAGCAGGTTGCCATCTGCACCTCCAGAGAATCTTCCCTACCCAGGGATTGAACCCACATCTTCTGCAAGTCTTCTGCATTTTAAGTGGATTCTTTACTGCTGAAGATTCTTTACTACATAAGAAGCCCATTCATCTTTATATTGTCCTTTAATATCTGATAGATATATCCTACCTCTGCCTTTCCACTATAGACTGTTTATAAGAAAGCTCTTAGCTGATCATGTTGATTTAATTTTTCATGTGGCCTTTAAAGCCAGACTCATTGCTTCATCTCCTGTCCACAAAATACTATTTTTATTTTTATTTCATTGTATTTATAGATGAACAGAGAATGGCAGAGAAATGGCATTCTTATTATTTTGAATATTACTATGCAGAATGTGATATACATTATATTTTTTATGCCATCTTTGGATCTTGGAATAATATCTTAAATATTTCTTCACATAGATCACACTCATTTTGTGTTATGTTTGTATTTAACATAGCTCTTTAAGAACAGACTTTAACACAGTTCTGGCCATTGTAAGTGGAACTTTCTTGACATATTTTCTATCTGATCTGTGGCTTTTAAAGTAAAAGGCCATTGATCCTGTAGGTTAATTTAGGACTTTGAATGCTATTGAAAAATAAATTGCTTCCTTAATTTTTTTTTTAATTTGCTTTAAAAGTAGTCAAAGTTAGGGTTTTTCCAGGAGTCATGTACAGATAAGAGAGCTCAACCATAAATAAGGCTGAGCTCCCAAAAACTGTTGCTTTCAAACTCTGGTGCTGGAGAAAAGTCTTGAGAGCCCCTTGAGGAGGAGGAGATCAAATCAGTCAATGCTAAAGGAAATCAATCCTGAATATTCATTGCAAGAAGTGATGCTGAAGCTGAAGCTCCTTCCTGACTCACTAGAAAAGACTTCGATGCTGGGTAAGTTTAAAAGCAGGAGGAGAAGGGGATGACAGAGGACAAGATGGTTGGATGGCATCACCAACTCAATGGACATGAGTTTGAGCAAACTCTGGGAGATGGTGAAGGATAGGGAAGTCTGGTGTGCTGCAGTCCATGGGGTCACAAAAAGTAGGACATGACTTAGTGACTGAACAACAAGTATAAGTTGAATATATTTTGCAGATTTATTTCTACTCTGCGCTACCTACTTATCTTTTCTTTTGCCATGTTATGTTATCTTAATTAATGTGACCTGTGGTAAGGCTTGAAATCAAATAATGTAAGTCTACCAATCTGCCTCTCCTTTTTCAGAACTCTGTTGTATATTCTAGGTTTCTACACTTTCCATACAAAATCTAGAATCAGTTGATGATAGTCACAAGATAGCTTGCTGAGATATTGATATGTATTATGCTGATTCTATAGATAAAATTGGGAAGAATTAACATCTTAATGGCATCAAGTCTCCCAATTCATGTGCATGGCATTTCTTTATTTAGATCATCTCTAACATTTTCATCAATGCTTTATAGTTTTTGCATATACATTCTTTATTCATATATTTTTGGTATCATTTCTACACATACAAGTCCTATGTCATTAATACTCTTTTTTTTGTAACCATGTTTAATTTGATATTACTTTTATTATTTTTTAATAGAGTCAATGAACACTGGCGCCTCCAGGATTTGGCAAAATCACTTCACTAATTTCTTCCTTGCTTGATATCAGTATTTAATACTGTCTCAAAAGCGCTCCAAAATCAATGCATATGGTGACTGCAGCCATAAAATTAAAAGACACTAGCTCATTGGAAGAAACACTATGACAAACCTAGCCAGCAAAAAAAAAAAAAAAAATTAGAACTTTGAATGCTATCGAAAATGAAATTGCTTCTCCCCCACTTTTTTTCTTTTTGTGGAAATTTGCTTCTTTATAGACAAAGCTATGGTTTTTCTAGTAGTCATATATGGAAGTGGAGCGGGGCATGGCAACCGACTCCAGTATTCTTGCCTGGAGAATCCCCACGGACAAAGGAACCTGGTGGCTACAGTCCATGGGGTCACAAAGAATCAGACATGACTGAGTGACTAAGAACAGCACAGTACATATAAAGAAGGCAGAATGCCAAAGAATTGATGCTTCCAACTGTGGTGCTGGAAAGGATGCTTGAGAGTCCCTTGGACCTCAAGGAGATCAAACCAGTCAATTTATTGGAATATTCATTGGAAGGACTGATGCTGAAGCTGGAGCTCCAATACTTGGCCACCTGATTCGAAGACACGACTCATTAGAAAAGACCCTGATGCTGGAGAAGACTGAAGACAGGAGGAGGGAACAACAGAGGACGAGGTGGCTGGATGGCATCACCAACTCATTGGACATGAGTTTGAGCAAGCTCTGGGAGATGGTGAAGGACAGCAAAGTCTGGCATGCTGCAGTCCATGGGGTTGCAAAGAGTCAGAAATGACTGAGTGACTGAACAACAAAGAAAAGCTTATGGGAACAATTCTTACATGATCAAATGAGTGTTCAAGTTACCATTTTTTTGAAAAACAGTTTTTTTTTTTAAGCTACAAAATTTTTTACAGAAACATCTAAATGTGCCATTATTTTCTGCCATCAGATGGAGCAAGGGTTAAGTAGGATATACATTTTCCATTAGAGATTATTAAAACTTTTTCATTTATAGTAGAAATTTGAATAGCTTAACCAGCTGTATCTCTGCATTTTCTGTTTTTTTTTTTTTTAAACTGTATGTCAAATCTCCTTTATCTTCTTGAAAAACATGTATCTGTTTTCTTCTAATGTGTATGTGTAAAAATTATTTTTAACTTCAGGAATATTTTGCTTTATTCAATAATCTCTCTTTTCTAAATCTATTCTTTTAATTATTTCCTCAAAGGCACCATTAGGCAGAAGTTAGATTCCTTTCCCTGCCTTCCATTTCAATTATTTCACTCAGAATTTATTTACCACTTTATTTTCATTTCCTTCCTCTCACTATTCTCAATCATGCCTTTTATGTTTCTTAATTTATCATATTAACAGTGTTATGTCCTTTTGTACTGCTTTCATCTTCACATAAATTATATAATGATTTTTAATTTTCATTTCTTTTCTGAGATCTACCACTTTATTTTTCACTTCCAATTTTCTAATAACATTTCTTTAAATTCTTAGAGTTCCTCATTATGTTCTTATTCATAAGTCATTACATAATTACTTACCAAAAAAAAAAAATTACAGAATATCTGTTCCTGTGATTGGCTTCAGGAAGCCTGGTAAAAATCAACGCCCTGGATTGACTTTTACCAGCTATGTTCCAGTCCCAGCCCTTTTCTATGCTTTCTCTCCATCAAAATGTTTAAAAACTTAAAGACAATATTCTGTAAACTCATCTATAGCCAGTCTCTGAGTCAGAGTTTACCAACAAGAAACTTACTTGAGATTTGTAAACCAAAACAGATGCAGAAGCTGTTACTGCTTCATCGGTGATGGAAATCTTGTGGTCTCCCATCCAAGTACAATCAAGACTGAGCTTAAAGTCTCAGTTTTGCTAGAAAATGAGTTCTAGAGATCTGTTGTGCAATATGGTGCCTAGAGTTAACAACAGTTATTGTGCACGTCAAAATTTGTTAAGAGGACAAATTTCATGTTAAGCATTATTACCAACAGACAAACAAAGAAACAAAAAACTCACAGAGAGACAGCAGGAAATTTGGGATGTGTAGGAAATTTCTATTACCTTGTTTGTGGTTATGGTACCATAACTATGTGTGTATGTTCAAATTTATCAAATGATAGACAGTTACAGTTATTTATGTATCAATTATACCTTAGTAAAGCTGTAAAGAGATAAACCTATGACCTTGGCAGATAACCAACGATATATTTTCCCAGAAGTATATGGATCTCTTTAGGGAATGAGTCACTTCATTGCATCAGGGAGCTGAAATTAGCATGAGTTTCCTACGATTCCTACATTTCCATTGGCATTCCTTTCTTGGCATTCCTTCTCCACTCAAACATCTTGGTAAGCCTCCAATCCTCTGTATTTATAATATTCTGATTAAAATATCTAGACTAGTCCTATCTTCTGATCAAAACCTATCAAGAAAGTCAGTAATTTTTTAGCTTACTTGAGGCTAGGTGATAATTACATCATAATCTCAATAAATTAAATAAATATTTACATATTTAAACAGAATCTAATAATATACTTTGTGACAAGTGCTGTGGGAGTGGCAATAATTTATAAAGGAAGCTGAGGTAACAGTTTCAGTAGTAGCATCTAGTACCCAACAACTGTGGAGTTTTGGTAGAAACTGCAGTGAATCTTTGCCATGAGAGGAATGATGTTGGACTAATTCTGTGTTACTATTTTCAGTATTATCTCTGACTATGTAAGCAAACTTTTATTTCTCTAATAATCTTAAGCTTCCATTGACCTTAACATTCTTTTCTAATAATTTTGTTTTTCTTCTTGAATTGTGCAGTTTGTTTTGTTTTTGTCTTCACACTCAGCAACAAAACCTAAATGAAAGAGTGACTGGTGCATAATGGATAATATGGAAAAAGTGGACTATCTGGATGAATCTGGGAGAGGGCATCTGGACTGATGGGATTAAGAGTGGCAAAGATACTGTTAAGGATAAGGGATGACTTTATGGCAGTTGAAGGAGTGTAATGATAAAACAGTTCAGCAAATGATCCCCTTTGCTCACATGGAAAAATTAAGGCATGTAGGAAAGGTCAGAAAATTTAAAGTGGCAACCTGTGTTCTTTGACACTACTCTCCAGCCCCCTATAAACTATTTTTTTCCTTCCCATAGTATTCATCGTCATTGGATATGCGTGTATGCCCTCACTTTGTTTTCCATGTGTCTCATTTTATTAAACTGTTAGTTCCATAGGATAGAGATATTATCTCTGTTCACTGCTGTGTCCCATTAGCTTAGAACAGTGATTAAAATAGAATAGCTTCTCACCAATCATTTTGTATTAGATGGATAAATATGTCAAAGATCATGGGAAAAAGTTGCCACAGTATAAAATTAAGTATTTATACCTTATTATTGGAAATAATATAGAAAAAGTACTATTCTTTCAAAATCTTGGCTTAAATAAAAAAAAAAAAATAGGAGCCTCACATTTCTAAGCTCTCTGTTTGGGCTAAATTCCAGAGTTCCATAATTATGCTAAAGTATGTTCTTATCTTTTTCAGCCATACAGCAAAAAAAAAAAAAAAAAAGAAGAAGAAGAAGAAGAAAAAATATGGGAAAATCAAATTTCAAATCCTCTATCTTCCAGTTTCAATAACACTTGCATTCATAACCTCTTAGATTTTCTATGTAACATTTGGGAATTGACTGAAAAAGAGAAGGAAGTCACATCTGAAGGTTTGAATTTATTCATTCACTCAACAAATCTCTTTTGAGAATTTATTATGTGCTACATCCTGCTGTAGATGATGGGGAATAAAAAACTCTGTCATGCACATTATCTTATAATGAAGAGTCTTCCTTGGCTGGTAGGATCATTTCTTCTTCTTTCTGAAGATCCATTAGCAACCTCTACTGAAAGAATTTTACTTTCATCAAGAGGCTTTTTAGTTCCTCTTCACTTTCTGCCATAAGGGTGATGTCATCTGCATATCTGAGGTTATTGATATTTCCCCCAGCAATCTTGATTCCACTTGTGCTTCTTCCAGCCCAGCATTTCTCATGATGTACTCTGCATATAAGTTAAATAAGCAAGCAGAAGTATACAGCCTTGACGTACTCCTTTTCCTATTTGGAACTAGTCTGTTGTTCCATGTCCAGGTCTAACTGTTGCTTCCTGGATACAGATCTCTCAAGAGGCAGGTCAAGTGGTCTGGTATTCCGATCTCTTGCAGAATTTTCCACAGTTTATTGTGATCCACACAGTCAAAGGCTTTGGCATAGTCAATAAAGCAGAAATAGATGTTTTTCTGGAACTCTCTTGATTTTCCCATGATCCAGTGGATGTTGGCAATTTGATCTCTGGTTCCTCTGCCTTTTCTAAAACCAGCTTGAACATCAAGGAGTTCACGGTTCACGTATTGCTAAAGCCTGGCTTTCAGAATTTTGAGCATTACTTTACTAGCATGTGAGATGAGTGAAATTGTGTGGTAGTTTCAGCATTCTTTGGCATTGCCTTTCTTTGGCATTGGAATGAAAACTGACCTTTTCCAGTCCTGTGGCCACTGCTGAGTTTTCCAAATTTGCTGGCATATTGAGCTCAGCACTTTCACAGCATCATCTTTCAGGATTTGAAATAGCTCGATAGGAATTCCATCACCTCCACTAGCTTTGTTCGTAGTGATGCTTTCTAAGGCCCACTTGACTTCACATTCCAAGATGTCTGGCTCTAGATGAGTGATCACAGCATCGTGATTATCCAGGTCATGAAGATCTTTTTTGTACAGTTCTTCTGTGTATTCTTGCCATCTCTTTTTAATATCTTCTGCAACTGTTAGGTCCATGCCAAGGTCAACATTCAGAAAACAAAGATCATGGCATCTGGTCCCATCACTTCATGGGAAATAGATGGGAAACAGTGTCAGACTATTTTTGGGGGCTCCAAACTCACTGCAGATGGTGACTGCAGCCATAAAATTAAAAGATGCTTACTCCTTGGAAGAAAAGTTATGAGCAACCTAGATAGCATATTCAAAAGCAGAGACATTACTTTGCCAACTAAGGTCCATCTAGTCAAGGCTATGCTTTTTCCTGTGGTCATGTATGGATGTGAGAGTTGGACGTGAGGAAGGCTGAGCACTGAAAAATTGATGCTTTGAACTGTGGTGTTGGAGAAGACTCTTGAGAGTCCCTTGGACTACAAGGAGATCCAACCAGTCCATTCTGAAGGAGATCAACCCTGGGATTTCTTTGGAAGGAATGATGCTAAAGCTGAAACTCCAGTACTTTGGCCACCTCATGCGAAGTTGACTCATTGGAAAAGACTTTGATGCTGGGAGGGATTGGGGACAGGAGAAGAAGGGGATGACAGAGGATGAGATGGCTGGATGGCCTCACTGACTCGATGGACGTGAGTCTGAGTGAACTCTTGGAGTTGGTGATGGACAGAGAGGCCTGGCGTGCTGCGATTCATGGGGTCGCAAAGAGTCGGACACGACTGAATGACTGGACTGAACTGAACTGACTGAAAGAATAATCTGGCAAGAAGAAGGACATATATGCAAGTCTCCCCCTTTTCTCCAAATTGCACCAGATTAGATCATTCTCTGTGGATCAAGTTCCAAGTCAAACTTGGGAGCAGAAAACTTACATGCAAGGACTTAGTGACGCTAAAGTTGTTGTAAATGTCATTATTTAGAATAAAATCAGGAGAAGTCGACCTTTGAGATTTCTGTAGGCCTCATAAAATTTAGGTTGAACATCATTTTAGTTTGGCTTGAATTTATGAAAATGAGTGCATTTGCCAGATATTCTGCACTCAGTGTGCTAGGTCAAGCAGATGGGAGTGTTTATAATCTCTCTTCTTGATTAGATGGCATATTTGGATTCAGTAGCGGGCCATGAAAACTAAATTTGAGATGCCAGAAATTCCTGATTAAAATGTAGTGAACACAGTTTATGAGCATAAAAGAATACAATATTTGAGTATATTCATTGGGTGAGAAATACCCACTGCCCCCATACAGTGCCCTCGGAATGAAGACAGAAGTCAATTTATTCACCAAATCCGTATGAAATCCACTCCATAGAGTCTATGCACACACAGATGTCACTCAGTCCTGTCTGACTGTTTGCGACCCCATGATTGTAGCCTACCAAGCTCCTCTGTCCATGGGATTTTCTAGGCATGAATACTGGAGTGGGTTGCCGTTTCCTTCTCCAATAGAGTCTATAGTGGCCTTTAAAAAGTGGTTGTAGATGCATTGTTCTCTGTAGGGAGATATTAACACTTCAGTTAAATGGGCTTTCTGATTTCACTTGGAACCTCAGGATTCCCAGGACAGCAAAGTCTGAGAAAGTACTTCATAAAACATCACAGATAGTTTCATAAATCTTGTTCCTAGAATTCCTCAAATTCAATCCCTGCTGTTTTTTTTTTTTTTTTGAACAGAGTAAATATGTACTAGGAAACTAAGAAAAAATTGAAATTAACATATCAGAAAATATTCAAAACTGGCTCAGTGCTTCATGGATTCTGGGCAAACTGAACAACTTTAGGATCCATTGCTGAGAGTGGAGCTTACTTTTCAAGTGATAAATACTTTTCTTGGTGAGTCTTTTAATCCTACCTAAAATAATTTCCTTTTTTTCTACTAATATTTAATTAATTTATTTTTTAATTGAAAGATAATTGCTTTACAGAATTTTGTAGCTTTCTGTCAAAACTCAATTTTTCCTTGTTTTTAAACATATATTTATAATAGCATTCAGGAGAATTTTCAGTTCAGTTCAGTCGCCCACTTGTGTCTGACTCTTTGCAACCCCATGAATCTCAGCACGCCAAGCCTCCCTGTCCATCAAATCCCAGAGCTCACTCAAACTCATGTCCATAGAGTCGGTGATGCCATCCAGCCATCTCATCCTCTGTCATCCCCTTCTCTTCCTGCCCTCAATCTTTCCCAGCATCAGGGTCTTCTCAAATGAGTCAGGTCTTAGCATCAGGAGGCCAAAGTATTGGAGTTTCAGCTTCAACATTAGTCCCATCAATGAACACTCAGGACTGATCTGCTTTAGGATGGACTGGTTGGATCTCCTTGCAGTCCAAGGGCCTCTCAAGAGTCTTCTCCAACATCACAGTTCAAAAGCATCAATTATTTGGTGCTCAGTTTCTTCACAGTCCAACTCTCACATCCATATATGATCGCTGGAAAAACCATAGCCTTGACTAGATAGACCTTTGTTGACAAAGTAATGTCTCTGCTTTTCAATATGCTGTCTAGGTTGGTTTTAATTTTCATTTCAAGGAGTAAGAGTAAGTGTCTTTTAATTTCATGGCTGCAATCACCATCTGTAGTGATTTTGGAGCTGAGAAAAATAAAGTCTGACATTGTTTCCACTGTCCAACCCCACCCCTGCCTCCACCCCCATCCATTTGCCATGAAGTGATGCGACTGAATAACATGATCTTAGTTTTCTGAATGTTTACCTTTAAGCCAACTTTTTCACTCTACTCTTTCACTTTCATCAAGAGGCTTTATAGTTCTTCTTCACTTTCTGCCATAAGGGTGGTGTCATCTGCATATCTGAGGTTATTGATATTTCTCCCAGAAATCTTGATTCCAGCTTGTGCTTCTTCCAGCCCAGGGTGTCTCATGATGTACTCTGCATATAAGTTAAATAAGCAGGGTGACAATAGACAGCCTTGAAATACTCCTTTTCCCTTTCAGAACCAGTCTGTTGTTCCATGTCCAGTTCTAACTGTTGCTTCCTGAACACAAGGATTGCTTCCTGACCTGCATACAGGTTTCTCAAGAGGCAGGTCAGGTGATCTGGTATTCCCATCTCTTTCAGAATTTTCCACTGTTTATTGTGATCCACACAGTCAAAGTCTTTGGCATAGTCAATAAAATAGAAATAGATGTTTTTCTGGAACTCTCTTGCTTTTTCCATGATCAAGCGGATTTTGGCAATTTGATCTCTGGTTCCTCTGCCTTTTCTAAAACCAGCTTGAATGCTTGGAAGTTTTATCAACGGTGTGGTATAGAAGAGACTACTGTAAAAATCAGATTGAAAACCAGCAGTTGGAGGCTTAAGTGCAAATCCTGAGACCATCAGAGAACTCCTGACTCCAGGGAACATTAATCAATAGGAGCTCATCAAATGCCTCCATACCTACACTGAAACCAAGCACCACACCAGGGTTAGTAGAAGGAANATGGGCAGTGAGGGGAGGGGGTGTTTCAGGATTGGGAAAACGTGTACACCTGTGGTGGATTCATGTTGATGTATGGCAAAACTAGTACAGTATTGTAAGGTAAAATAAAGTAAAAAACAACAAAAATGTTTTTGTTGATCTAGTGTTCTGTGTGTGTTATTCGCTCAGTAGTGTCTGGCTTTTTGCAACGCCAAGGACTGTAGCCTTCCAGCCTCCTCTGTTCATGAAATTCTCCAGGCAGGAATACTGGAGAGGGTTGCCATTTCCTTCTCCAGGGGATCTTTCTGACACAGGAATTGAACCCAAGTCTCCTGCACTGTAGGCAGACTCTTTACTATCTGAACCACCAGGGAAGTCCAAGTAAGAATGTAGACTGTTAAAAAATGAAAAACAAAGTAAATAAATAAATAAATAAGAGATGGATAAAGAAATCATATCTTTCACTATTACACCTGATGATTCACTGAAAAACAAAAACAAAACCTTTGCTACTCCTCCCCCTCTCCACCCCATACACCACCTGGCCTACTAGGATTATCTGACTTAGAATTTTTGCTTCCTAGTGAGAAATATTTCATTGGTATACACATTTGATTGCTTCAACAGAAAATAAACGTTTTACTGAAGTAGCCGGTAACAGCAAGAATTACCTTGTTGAGTAGGGAGTTTAATCTTAACTATTAATAGTAACAGGGATATTGATAGCTTAGGTCCAGAGGAAAAGAGAATTTTCCAGGGTATCCTTTTACAATACTATTGAGGAAAATAGTAAAACTCCAAGGGCTCAAAACACCCAGGAATCAAATTATAGGTTATACCCCTGGATAATAAGCTGTTGCATTACTTCAGATATATTTTGAAGTATTTTTTAAATTCCTGAAGCAAAGTGGATGTGTATAATTCACTCCTATGAATCAAATTACTCTTCTCATAATAATGAGGGCAATGATGATGATAGAAAATATTTATGTATTTCTTAATATGTCTCTGACACTAAGTACCTTTTATAGATAACTAATTTAGTCCTACATTCTAAGGTAGATGTTATTGTTAATATATGTTTATTAGGTTGTGTAAATCTGAAAGAAGACTTTTATAACCTTCTTAAAAATGTCTGTTGCTGCTAGATAATGGGATAAGCCCTACTACAAAAGTGAAATAGAGCTAAATTTAAAGACAAAAGAGGATAGAAAATGAAGTTAGAAGAGCTAAAATTCTACTGGACATTCTTATACACTTTGCCACAGCCAACCATATGGAAATCTTATGCATCATGTTAAAGGTGATGCCCCACCTCTGACTTTTTTCTCCTTATTTTCCAGACATGTTTCAATTTTACATTATAATGAGAGAAATCAAGAAAGCTACTGATTGCTAAGAAAACATAAATATCATTATTATTTTTACTCATTAAGTTGACTGAAAATTTTGATTGATCATCTTAAGATCCTCAGTATAATTTAATCAATTCCTGAAATTAAAATTAATATTAAATTATTTGCTAAACTTTCGGAGGTACAAGAGAAAAAGGCTAGCTTTTTGAAAATATAACACTAGTCTCTGGTGATTTGTGTGCATCTATGAGCATTGATTTTTAAATTGGTCAAGACTCTTTTGAGTGATGGTAGGGATACGAGGCAGGCTTCATATTAGCAAACACATAACAACTTCCAGCAGATGTTGTAAGAAGCTTCACTGATTTGTCCTACAATCAGCTGGGCAATTGTTTCATTTTGATTCTCGATGAAAGCTAATGTATTCATTCTAGTCTGACAGATATGAATTATTCCTCTGATGAATTTTCCATATGGTTCTAAATGCAACCTGATAGCATTTTGAACAATGCTTTAAAAAAGTACTGGTAATAACTTCTACCTTTTTTTTTTTTTAAATTAAGCATCAGTGTCTAGTGAACATTTAGCAAGATTCAAAGGGTTTATGGTTTCACATAAATTTGGAGTCATGGGGAAAATATATATATTCTATACATATAAATCACCTTACATCATTTCATTTTAAAAATTCTTGTCCATATAACCATAATGTTTAGCAAGAGACAAGTAAAAAATATGACTTCTTTGAAATTTTCTAATATCTTAAATATAGGGAATGATATATGTAAATAAGAAATGCATTGCATAAATAAGCCAATATTATGAGCCTCAACATTTTGAATTCATTTAAAATAAATGATTTTTCTCTTTTTTATTTAATATAAAGAAGTTTATTTATTTATTTATTTAATTTGCTCAGACTTGTCAGTACTTAAAAAACCATGTTTCCTTAGAGTACTAAACACGAGCAAACAAAAATAAGCAGAAGTTAACTTTTAACATGTATATTTAAATAAGTATTTTGGAATAGTCATCCAACTGTACAATATATTTAATTCAAAATCATTTTTATGAATATAACCAATTTTCCCACTCCTGTTTTAAATTTACATTTAAACATTCCTGTAAGACTTTTAGTATCCTGTGATGACTAATCATTATCACTGGAAGAAGGGCCGGGATTATTTTTTTAAAGCAAAACAAACTAAAAAATAAAAATTAATTAAAAATATAATAAAAAGAGTAATCCAGGTGAATTATACCAATTTTGTCAAAAGCAATACGTGATGTAAACTAATAGGATTAATTATCTTATGAGTNAGGGCCGGGATTATTTTTTTAAAGCAAAACAAACTAAAAAATAAAAATTAATTAAAAATATAATAAAAAGAGTAATCCAGGTGAATTATACCAATTTTGTCAAAAGCAATACGTGATGTAAACTAATAGGATTAATTATCTTATGAGTAACCCACTCCAGTGTTCTTGCCTGGAGAATCCCAGGGACGGGGGAGCCTGGTCGGCTGCCGTCTCTGGGGTCGCACAGAGTCGGACACGACTGAAGCGACTTAGCAGCAGCATCAGCAGCATCTTATGAGTGACAAGAAATGCTGATTTTCAAAGTGAAAGTGACCCACTTGGCAAAGACATGTTGACTTATTATTTTTTTAACATTTATTTATTTTGGCTTTGTTGGGTCTTTATTGCTGTACAGATTTACTTTTTTAAGAGCTCTATGATTTAAAGAGGCCAGCCACTTAAATACATACATTTTGATATATTTATAAATCAACTTTATTAATATAAACTCAAAATTTTCAATGATACTAAGCTACATGAGAATGATTATTAGCAGAATCAGTTCAGTTCAGTTCAGTTGCTCATTGTGTCCCACTCTTTGTGACCCCATGAATTGCAGCACGCCAGGGCTCCCTCTCCATCACTAACTCCCGGAGTTCACTCAGACTCACGTCCATCGAGTCAGTGATGCCATCCAGCCATCTCATCCTCTGTCATCCCCTTCTCCTCCTGCCGCCAATCCCTCCTAGCATCAGAGTTTTTTCCAATGACTCAACTCTTTGCATGAGGTGGCCAAAGGACTGGAGTTTCAGCTTTAGCATTATTCCCTCCAAAGAAATCCCAGGATTTATCTCCTTTAGAATGGACTGGTTGGATCTCCTTGCAGTCCAAGGGACTCTCAAGAGTCTTCTCCAACACCACAGTTCAAAAGCATCAATTCTTCAGGGCTTAGCTTTCTTCACAGTCCAACTCTCACATCCATACATGACTACTGGAAAAACCATAGCCTTGACTAGGCGGACCTTTGTTGGCAATGTAATGTCTCTGCTTTTCAATATACTATCTAGGTTGGTCAAAACTTATCTTCCAAGGAGTAAGCGTCTTTTAATTTCATGGCTGTAGTCACCATCTGCAGTGATTTTGGAGCCCAAAAAAATAAAGTCTGACACTGTTTCCCCATCTATTTCCCATGAAGTGATGGAACCAGATGCCATGATCTTAGCAGAATACTTATCTTCAAACCCCAGCTATGTTTCATTGAGAACATTTATTGAAAATCCAGTTTGCTAAACAGAAACAGACTTTGAGAATGAGCTTATGGTTGACAGAGGGAAGGATGGGGGGAAGAGACATCTAGGGAATTTGGGATGGACATGGACACACTGTTATATTTAAAATGAATAACCAAAAAAGACCTACTGTATAGCACATGGGACTCTGCTCAGTATTATGTGGCAGCCTGGATGGGAAGAGGGTTGGGGGGGGGGGAATGGACACATGTACATGTATGGCTGAGTCCCTTAACTGTTGACCTGAAACTATCACAACATTGTTTATCAGCTATACCCCAACACAAAATAAAAAGTTAAAATAAAATCCAGTTTGAATTCACATCCAGAAAACCGACACATTTTATTCAGAATATCTAGAAGAAAGGATTGTTCACTTTGTTTGTGAATGACTTCATTTAATCTCAATAATCTGTTTTAAAGACTCTATCTCCAAATATGAGGGCATCCCTGGTGGCTCAGTGGTAAAGAGTCCACTACCACTGTAGGAACTGCAGGAGAGGCAGGCTTAATATCTGTTTCAGGAAGATCCCCTGGAGTAGGTCACATCACTATGCTTGCCAGAAAAATCCCATATGGAAAGAGGAGACTGGTGGGCTACTGTCCACACAGATTAGGACACAACTGAGGAGCTGAGCACGTTTCCAAATACAGTCAGATTCTGAGCAAGTACTTTTAGGACCCTGACATGAATTCTGGGGAGATATGATTCAGCCCAAACCAGGCAGCCATTGATAGAAGTTATTGAAAGTTTAACCTGTGGAGAAAACTTCCCAACAGGAGTTTTTGTGTAGGGTACAGCTATTATCAATTACATTTCTACCCTTCTCAAGCCCTTTTATTTTCTAACTGAAATCAAACAGAAGAAGTGATAAGAGTCTGTTCAAATCAATCCATTATCAAGCTCGCAAGGTAGAAAAGGGTAGAGAATAGATGTGAAAGGACAACTCCGTTTAACATGGCAACCACTTCTCCACACATCAACTGTCTGACTGAAAAACTCTTATCCTAGCTCAGGGAAACCACAAATTTTGTATCAGATATTGTGTCATTAAGGATGATTTTAATTCAGTTATATTCCTACCTGAAATTAAGGCAAGCTTCAAATAAATTATATGAGGGGTGAATTGTAAAAAGAACATTTAATTCACACGAAACACAGCTGCTAGAGTAATCCTTCTTAAATTATCATGAGACTTAAGATGTTAACCATAACTTCTTTCTTATAGCATCCATTTCATTTCTCTCCCACTATATTTGACAGTATATTGGTGAGATAGAGTTACTTCTGGTGCAGTCATGAAAGCTTTCATTTCCTCAAGTTTTGAATCCATGATGCCTGCCCCTAATGTTTTCTCTCTCTCATATTTTTTTAAATAAATAAGATAAAAATGTAATCAGTTATAACCCAATACAAAATGTTAAAAAATAAAAATTAAAAAGAAATATAAATTTTATTGGGAGTAATTTTAGCTTTACTGAAAGGATTTAAAGATGGTACAGTGTTCCCTCATACATATTTTATTCATTTTCCCCTAATGCTGACATCTTGTATAACATGTCACATCTGTCAAGACTAAACATTAATTTATAAAAATTTATAAAATTTAATTTATAAAAATTTATAAAACTTGAGGTTTTCATAAGGATTTCGCTAGCTATTCTATTAATGTCTTTCCTTCTGTTCCAGAATTCAGACACAGATCACCACACTGCTTTAGTTATCAGGTGTCCTAAGTCTCTTCTCTTTAGTTACAATTCTTCAGACTTTCCTTGTTTTTTGTTTCTTCATTTTCCCATGACTTTGATAGCTTTGAATAGTTGTAGAAAGTCACTCAGCTGGTGTGTGGCTATTTTCTTTGTCTGACTGTTACAGTGGGTTATGGATTTTGAGGATAAATTAATAGGGGTGAAATGCTTGTTTCTACATTGTGTCAGGCATCAAAAGGTTGACATCAAAATGACATACTGCTGATGAAGTTAACCTTGATCATTTGGTTAAAGTTGGTTAAGGGACTGTTTGCTGAATTTCTCTATCATATGTTACTATTTTCTCATTTCCATATTCTATTTTTGGAAGCAGTCATTAATGCCAGCCCACTTTTGAGGAGGGATAAATAAGCTCCATTTCAAGAAAAGTAAGATCATACATTATCTGGGAGTACTCAATAAAGAAGCTTTCTAACCTGAACTCTAACCCTCCCTATGTCCCCACTGGTAGCCATTAACTTGTCTATATTTGTAAGTTTGCTTCTTTTCTGTTATACTAATTTATTATATTTGTAATATTTCACATGTAAGTATTACCACATAGTATTTCCTTTGTCTGACTTATAATGCCCTCCAAGTCCATTCACGTTGTGCAAATGGCAAAATTCCATTTTTTTTTTTATGGCTGAGTGATATTCCATTATATATATGTCTATATGTGTATACAGACATACATACCACACCTTCTTTATCTATTCATGTATAGATAAGACACTTAGGTTCTTCCATATATTGGCATGTGTAAATACGGCTGCTATGAACATTGGGGTATATACATCTTCTGAAATTAGTGCTTTTGCTGTTTTTAGAAATATTCCCAACTGTGAAGTTGCTAAATCATGTGGTAATTCTACTTTTTTTGAGAAAACTCCATACCGTTTCCCACAGTGCCTGCACCAATTTACATTCCCGTCAACAATGTATGAGAGATCCCTTTTCTTGACATCCTCACCAACATTTTTTGTCTGCGTTCTTTTTTATTTTAGCCATTTAGGTGTGAGGTGATATCTCATTGTGGTTTTGATTTGCCTGATGATTAGTGATGTTTAGAATCTTGTCATGTGCCTGTTGGCCATCTGTATTTTCTTTTTGGGAAAATATTGTTAAAATGACCTTCCTACTTAAGATAGTCTACAGACTCAATTCAATCCCAATCAAAATACCAATGGCCCTTTTCACAGAAAAAAATACTTTTAAAATTTTTAACATAAACACAAAAAATCCAAATAATCAAAATAATCATGAGAAAGAACAGAGCTGGAGGAATTATGCTGTCTGACCTCATATTATAAAATAAAATGCTACAGTAATCAAACAATTTGGTAATAGCAAAACAAACAAAAGAGATATATAGATCAATAAGACAGCTCAGTAAGCCCCAGAATAAACCCATGCACTTATGGCCAATTAATCTCTGACAAAGGAGACAAAAATATGCAATGAGAAAAAGACAGTCTCTTCAAGAAGTGTTGCTGGGGAAACAGAAAGCTACATGTAAAAGAATAAAATTAGAAATTCTCTATACCATATACAAAAATAATTTTTAAATGGATTAAAATCCTAAACACAAGACTGGATATAAAATTCCTTGAGGAAAACATAGACAGAACACTTTTGCCAAAAATTACAGCAATCCTTTTTGAATCTGTCTCCTAAAGCAAGGGAAATTAAAGCAAAAATAAACAAATTGGACCTAATTTAGCTTAAAAGCTCTTGCATAGAAAAGCAATCCATCAACAAAATGAAGAGACAACCTATTAATGGGAGAAAGTATTTGCAACTGATATTACCAATACGACCTTAATATCAAACAAACATAAAAAAACTCATACAATTCAACATCAAAAACAAAGAACCTGATTAAAAAATGGACCGAAGACCTTAATACAGCTTTTGGTTTTATTATAATTTTTAATCATTAGCCTTAGGATTCCTAGTCAAAACACTGTCTTCTAAAGTTATTTAAGTTAGCTTCTTTACTTAAAACTGTGTTAGTGACATTTATTTTTAGCATTGTATCAACAGCATAAAAAAGAATTCATTGACTTTGCTTCTGTTACCTTGTCTACTAACACTGTTTCCCTCACTCGCTGGCAATCCTGTGAAATGTTTACCTGCATGATCCCTTTTTAGATGACAGATGTAGAGGAGTGATTTTGGTTTCATAGAACACATGCCTTCTTTCATACTTACTTGTTTTTATTAGGTTATATATGTTTTTCATTAGGTTATACATGCCTGGAAAATCCCATGGATGGAGGAGCCTGGTAGGCTGCAGTTGATGGGGTCGCTAGGAGTCAGACACGACTGAGCGACTCCACTTTCCCTTTTCACTTTCATGCATTGAAGAAGGAAATGGCAGCCCACTCCAGTGTTCTTCCCTGGAGAATCCCAGGGACAGGGGAGCCTGGTGGGCTGCTGTCTATGGGGTCGCACAGAGTCGGACACAACTGAAGTGACTTAGCAGCAGCGTACATGTATTAATTACACTAACATCTAAAGGTAAAAAACTAGCAACACACACATGATTAAATATAACATTAAAACTTAAATGTGAAAATGTTCATGTCGCTAATTAAGAATCTATAAATAAAATAATCAATGACCAAAATTTTTCCTACAGCTAATGTTTGCACTATATTCTGAGTCTCAACATAGAATCTTAGGTAATGATTCTATTATCCCTATAAATTACCTTAATTTTCTGTGAAATTATACAGTTTAACAAGATGACTTCCAAATCGGGAAAGGAGTATGTCGAGGCTGTATATTGTCACCCTGCTTATTGATATTATATGCAGAGTACATCATTGAAAACGCTGGGCTGGATGAAGCACAAGTTGGAATCAAGATTGCCTGGAGAAATATCAATAACTTCAGATATGCAGATGACACCACCTTTATGGCAAAAAGTGGAGAAGAACTAAAGAGCCTCTTGATGAAAATGAAACAGACTGAAAAAGTTGATTTAAAACTCAGCATTCAGAAAACAAAGATCATGGCATCCAGTTCCATCACTTAATGACAAATAGATGAGGAAACAGCAGCTGACTTTATTTTTCTGGGCTCCAAAATCACTGCAGATGGTGATTGCAGCCATGAAATTAAAAGGTGCTTACTCCTTGGAAGGAAAGTTATTAGCAACCTAGATAGCATATTCAAAAGCAGAGACACTGCTTTATCAACAAAGGTCCATCTTGTCAAGACTATGGTTTTTCCAGTAGTCATGTATGGATGTGACTGTTGGACTATATAAAGAAGGCTGAACGCCAAAGAATTGATGCTTTTGAGGTATAGTGTTGGAGAAGACTCTTGAGAGTGCCTTGGACTGCAAGGAGATCCAACCAGTCCATTCTAAAGGAGATCAGTCCTGGGTGTTCACTGGAAGGACTGATGTTGAAGCTGAAACTCCAGTACTTTGGCCACATGATGGGAAGAGCTAACTCATTTGAAAAGACCCTGATGCTGGGAAAGATTAAAGGCAGGAGGAGAAGGGGACAACAGAGGATGAGATGGCTCGACGACATCACCGACTCAATGGACATGAGTTTGGGTAAACTCCAGGAGTTGGCGATGGACAGGGAGGCCTGGTGTGCTGCAGTTCATGGGGTTGCAAACAGTCAGATATGACTGAGTGATTGAACTGAGCTGAAATAATACTGTTGGAGGAGATCACCAGAAAGACTTGACCACCAGTTGACCCAGAGGTTGGATCAGATGATTGGAGGCTAGTTACCCTCTAACTTGTCCTTGGAATATACGTTCTGCTTACTGTTCCCATATTAACAGCCATTTCAGGGATGCAGCTTTGACAGAGTAATGTGCTGTTGAGACAATCTGGCCTGAATAAGTGACTGAATGCTGTATTAGTCCTCTGAATAAACTTAAGATTCTGGCAGGCAGGTGCAGAGGTCTACTCCTTTTGCCCAAAACAAGCCTCATACACAAGTGCCTTTGCTTACTAAAACTGCCACTTACCAATCTGTAGAGGTCAGCATCTTCCCTTGGTCTCTTTCTTCTCTCTGTTTATAGAGCCAGTTTTAAATTTCACCTGGAGAATTCCCAAGACTGAGGATCAACAAATATGTGCCTGGAATAGTTGACATTAAATTAATTAGTAATAATAAATTCTAGGTCTAGAAAAATGCTTTTGATATATCACACAATGTTCTTTTCAACTGAAATCTGTTAATTATTTTGTATTAGTTAAGCCCAATTAATTTTATTTAATTATTGGAATCATCAAGAATGTCAGCATCTTAAGACAAAGACTGTAATAAACTCATTATATAATATATACATAGTTATATAACAATCAAAAGGTCAGTCCAAAAAGAGGATATAACACTTGTACATACGAATGGATAGAGAAGTTGTAACACATAATCCACAGAATGAATATATATATATACATATATCAGTATTATTCAGCAAAAAGAAGGATATTCACAGATATATGTCATATAATCAAATTGGGAAATAGAGTATTTATTGTTCTCAATAAATAAAAGCTCTTACCAATGATATTTACTGATAAAAATTTTATGGTTTTATTCAGATTAAAATAAATCTTTATAATATTTCTCCATTGTTATCTTCCTAGCACTCATCTTTGTACCTTTATTCATTTGTATAATACAATAAAAATGATTTTCAAAAATTTACACAGAAATTTAAAATTTACTATGTAGTTCATAAAACAAGGTACTCTTTAAATTACATGTCTCATAGAAAAGTGAATTAGTGGTTATTTTTAAAACTGACACAATGTTTTTTTGAAAGTATGGGCTGAAATGCAAGGATCCAAGGAATTCAACTCTATGCTATAGATTCTTTCATGTGTTAAATCAAGTGCTTCTTGTAACATTAAATATTTCACAAACTGAAATGAACGTTATAAACCAAGAAACTTCATAAAGAGGTAAACAATACAAAGAGTATATACCATGAAATCTAATAGGATCTACAATCCAGTATTTTAATATTAGTTGAAACATATATCTTTCTGTTATTTGAATCCATTATATTTCTTATATATATACATACTCAAAACTAGAGAGAATTTATGATCATAATGCAAAATCAAACTGCTTTCATAACATCTGTATGAACTTCAGTGTTTCTACATAATTTTAAAAAGAATGTGTTGTAAGTATCATACATCACATTCTTTTTAAAAATTGCATAGAAAATCTTGATGGGTTTCCATGGTGGTTCAGTGGTAAAGAATCCACCTGTCTACACATTTACATAGGTATGCACACTACCCAATTCTTATATATCTATACATTACAGTAAGAATTTCTCAGTAAAAATTTGAAAGTAATATTTTTGTTACATAGAAAAATGTAATAAGTTCTGAGAGAAAATTCAAGTTTTCAGAACAAGAGCCACTTCATTCAGCTGTGGAACTTTTTTTATCAGATTTGAGTTTTTCCAAGGTAACACATGTTAATAGACTGGTATATAATATGCATAAGTATATTTAATTATGTTTTACTATATTTCACTCAGGGCAGATAATATAGTATTATAGAAGTTAATGACTTAATAACTGCACAATGTTTATGTCAATTTACAATAGCCAAGTTGTCAATGTACTTGTCTGTTAGTCACTCAGTTGTGTCCAACTCTTTGTGACCCCAAGGACAGTAGCCTGGCAGGCTCCTCAGTCCATGGAATTCTCCAGGCATGAATACTGTCAACAAAATTTTGTAAAGCAATTATCCTTCAATTAAAAAAAATAAATTAAAAAAAAAATACTGGGGTAGTTTGCCTTTCCCTTCTCCAGGGGAATCTTCCTGACCCAGGGATCCAACCCAGGTCTTCTGCATTTCAGGCCGATTCTTTACCATCTGAGCCATCGGGGAAACCCTTTAAATGTATATATCAATATTAAATCTATATCATTCATTTATAATTTCAAATTACAGTTAAGTAAAGGAAAACTACATAACTAATAGAATAGTTTATGATAAATATGCAAAATATAAACTTCAATACTTACATGAAATAATATTTTATTTATTTAATTTGTATAAAATAGCTAAAGGAATGAACAATTTCCTGCTTAGCCACAAAATAAGAATGGCTTTGTAAATTTAAACATCATCTAAAAATATAATTTTAAAGATAAAATAATAGAAGAAAAATCAGGCCATTTTTGTATTTTCTAATTTTATAATTGCATATATTTTATCTGCCTGACTAGAAGTGAAATGAAAAGACAACAAGTTTTATTAATTAAAATTTGTTTTACAGCATGGCATTCTAGTATTTGAGTGAATACACTTCAATATGGGTTTTGGTGCAAGTTAGTCATTAACTGCATAACATGGCACCCCCAAATTTGGTGGCTAATTATTGATTTAGCTTATGATTCTAAGTATTACTATTTCAGCTGGGTTCAGCTTAGTGTGGTTTTCAGGGTGAAACTGGATTCTCTCATTCACCTGGTGTCAGACGCTTGTAAGCTGTGTGTTAGCTTTTCTGATTTGGACTCATTTTTCTTCCATGTATAGAGCTTGGGCAGCATCGTTTGAGATGACATGTTTCTGGTGTGTATAATCTCTCATTCTATAGCAGACTAGCCTATGCACCCCATGGGAGCCATAAATCCAAACATGCAGAGTGGAAGTAAGCAAGGCTTGGAACTAGAACACCATCATTCTGACACATTGTATTAGGCAAATAATATCACAAATTCAGATGGAAAGAACTAGGTTTCACATCTCAATGGGAGTAATTGCAAAGTCATGAGGTACAGTCTGTACAAAAGAAGAAAGTACAATAGATGTCCATTTTTGCTACTTGCTACTGCTGAAGCAGAAGAATTTTCTATCAACATTATATATAAAAAAGGGGGAATCATTCTGATAAACAGAACACATGGGAGAAAAAGCTGGGGAAAGATTAGTCTGTATTGATGAAATAACAGTAATTTTAAATAGGAAACAATGAGTTTGTACTTAGATTTTATTTGCAGCTATATAACTGTTGTGGTATAACTTTAAATCTGTTCTAATCTTCAATATTGTAACATGCACGTGCGCACACATACACACATACACAATCACACTCCTCACTGGGAACGCTGCTTTAGAATGCCAGTAGCTGTGGTGGCTGGTTGTTCACTTCATATTTCATCAACTCAGCTTGAAGTTGGATGTTTTAAACTGAGTTTTGCCTTCAGTTCAGTTCAATTCAGTTCAGTCACTCAGTCGTGTCTGACTCTTTGAGACCATGTGAATCACAGCACGCCAGGCCTCCCTGTCTATCACCATCTCCTGGAGTTCACTCAAACTCACGTCCATCGAGTCAGTGATACCATCCAGCCATCTCATCCTCTGTTGTCCCCTTCTCCTCCTGCCCCCAATCCCTCCCGGCATCAGAATCTTTTCCAACGAGTCATTGGCTGGTTGTTCACTTCATATTTCATCAACTCAGCTTGAAGTTGGATGTTTTAAACTGAGTTTTGCCTTCAGTTCAGTTCAATTCAGTTCAGTCACTCAGTCGTGTCTGACTCTTTGAGACCATGTGAATCACAGCACGCCAGGCCTCCCTGTCTATCACCATCTCCTGGAGTTCACTCAAACTCACGTCCATCGAGTCAGTGATACCATCCAGCCATCTCATCCTCTGTTGTCCCCTTCTCCTCCTGCCCCCAATCCCTCCCGGCATCAGAATCTTTTCCAACGAGTCAATTCTTCACATGAGGTGGCCAAAGGACTGGAGTTTCAGCTTTAGCATCACTCCTTCCAAAGAACACCCAGGACTGATCTCTTTAGAATGGACTGGTTGGATCTCCTTGCAGTCCAAGGGACTCTCAAGAGTCTTCTCCAGCACCACAGTTCAAAAGTATCAATTCTTCAGCGCTCAGCTTTCTTCACAGTCCAACTCACATCCATACATGACCACTGGAAAAACCATAGCTTTGACTAGACAGAACTTCATTGGCAAAGTAATGTCTCTGTTTTTGAATATGCCATCTAGGTTAGTCATAACTTTTCTTCCAAGGAGTAAACATCTTTTAATTTCATGGCTGCAATCACCATTTGCAGTGATTTTGGACTCCCCCCAAATAAAGTCTGACACTGTTTCCACTGTTTCCCCATCTATTTGCCATGAAGTGATGGGACTGGATGCCATGATCTTCATTTTCTGAATGTTGAGCTTTAAGCCAACTTTTCACTCTCCTCTTTTACTTTCATCAAGAGGCTTTTTAGTTCCTCTTCACTTTCTGCCATAAGGGTGGTTTCATCTGCATATCTGAGGTTATTGATATTTCTCCTGGCAACCTATTTCCAGCTTGTGCTTCTTCCAGCCCAGCGTTTCTCATGATGTACTCTGCATATAATTTAAATAAGCACGGTGACAATATACAGCCTTGATGTACTCCTTTTCCTATTTGGGTTTTCCCTTAGCTCCTACCATATCTTTTCTTTTTCAAAATCTGCTTAATGCATATTATATTTTATTTTTCCTGAACTTTTTTCTCTGAATGGGGAAATTTGCTACTAAAGTCAATCTTACCTAGATATATAGTTTTTAATCTATCAATTACTCTTGAATGAATAACATAATATCGTGGAAAAACAATAACAATACATTAAAACCACAGTTTAACCTCCAAATTTACTTACTGATATTACGTTGCTATAACCTCCCCAAATACATTTATTTCTTATTGACCTGACAGATTCTTAATGATATAAATGGGAGGAAAATTTTTTTTCTTATTTGTATCAACATGAAATTCTGGGAGATTTAGAGATTCTGAATTACTTCTATATATAGAGGCTTTGATATATTAGAAAATAAGAAATTCAAAAAATGGCAACTCCAAAGGGGAGGTATTTTAAATGTTTATATATAGCAAATAAACATCTTTTAAAAATAATAATGCATATAAGTATTACTCTAGATATGGTATTAGGATGTGCAAAATTATAAATCCATGTCACATGTAGTCAGTGTGATTATATACATTTAAGTGGAAAGTTGTAAGCTTAAGAGCTAGTTTTCATTCTATGTTTACCCGTGTGAATGGAAGTTTAGGCTAATGGAGATGTTTAACTCTAAGCTCCTTATACATGTTTGTCTTGGCCCTTCTTTGATAAATGCTATATCCATCCATTTATGATTTTATCATTTATCTAGAAATAGACAAGTGATAAAAATGGGTATTTATTTGAAGACCATATATAATTTCTATAAGCAACATATTAGGGGAATATTTTCAGGGTCAGCCAATTCACTTTATTAAGACAAATTTTTGCATGCTTGCTTAGTCATGTCTGAATCTTTGTGACCTCAATGAATGTAGCCACCAGGCTCCTCATCCCTGGAAATTTCCAGGCAACAGTATTGGAGTAGGTTGCCATTTCCTCTTCCAGGGGATCTTCTCCACCTAGGGATTGAACCTAAATCTCCTGAGGTTCCTGTGTTAGCAGGTGGATTCTTTACTGCTGAACCACCTGGGAAGCCGAAGATGAGGAAAATAAAACCTTCAAGAAATTTCAACAGGAAGTTAGGGATAATGGTCAAAAATAATAATTGATAGTAAAAATGAAGAATTTTACATTGACTTGCCATAGAGGATTGTTTCTAGTTGTTGACCTACATTGCCAAAAAATATAATTGACCGTCTATCATCTTGATGTGGAGAAGGCCTCTATTAAGGGAGTCTGGGAGTCTCTCTTTCTTTTTTTTTTTTTTTGGAGGGGGTAAGTGGCCTGGTCATGTATCATCTGTCTCTAAAATCACCAAAATCTCTAGACTTGGAATGGCATCAAAGGTACTATTATTCCAAGAGAAAAACACTTCACTTCAGGAATGGTTGTGAAAACACAGTGATAATACATGCCTTCCTAGTTTCCAGTGATTCACTGCAAATATTACTGTTACTTATAGGTTTAAATATTATCAGGATAAATATTTTAAAAATAAATAGATCTAGCTTTTAAATCTATCTGTAACTAAAATATATAGGCAATTAAGCCTATAGTTTCCTTATCTGTAAAGGTTAATAGAAATGGTTTCAAAAGATTGGATATTATGTTCTTAATATGATGAAGGAGTTGTCATCAGGTATATTTCTTTTTACTGAGTGAGGAACAAGATTACCAACTTACAATTTGAATAGAGGAAGGCACATGGGAAATGTATGAGAAACAAATCATAGAACAAGATAGTAAAGTTTAGCTGATGGGGTAAGGAAGTAAATTTGATACAGAAACACAGTTCATTTGGGAGGGGGCTCATAATGGAGGCCTAATTTTAAACTTGAAATAATTCATTTCAAGAGAACTTGGTCAATTAATTTTTATAATTATTTCCACATATGTTCACTTCCTTAAAGGCTTCTGTTTGTTACTATGTGAAACAGTACCATCTTTAATGCTTAAAAGGACCTTGGTGAATTGTCCCTCACTTGCCAATTCCGACTTATATACACCACACTGTTATTTGTAAGTAGAAATGGTTTCTCATCTTTAAAAAAGGTAGCCAGTTGCACTCCCAACAGAGAAAGATCATGCAAATGTTCATCAACACGTGCATGCTGTGCCAAGGTGCTTCAGTAGTGTCCTACTCTGTGAGATCCTATGGGCTACATAGCCTGCCAGGCTCCTCTGTCTGTAGGATTCTCCAGCAAGAATACTGGAGTGGATTGTCATGTCTTCCTCCAGGGCATCTTTACCCAGGGGTTGAACCTGTGTCTCTTACATCTCCTGCATTGACAAGCAGGTTCCCCACTATAGTGCCATCTAAGAAGCCTGTATTTTTTTTTTTTTTTTTTTACATTTTTTTTTAAATTAATTTTTATTTTTTAGTTTGTTTTGCTTTACATACTGTATTCTTTTTGTTACACATTGACATGAATTAGCCATGAGTGTACATGAACTCCCAATCCCGACCCCCTCCTCCACCCTCCCGCCCCACACCCTCTCTCTGGATTATCCCCGTGCATCAGTATTTTTTAAAGTACGGTATTGTGCTTTAAAAAATATAAACATTCATGTCAATGTATAGCAAAACAAATACAGTATTGTAAAGCAAAACAAACTAAAAAATAAAAATCAATTTAAAAGAATAATAAATAAATAAAAGAAAAAAAAACACATTTCAAAATGATTAGCATGCAAATTAGACCATATGTACTTTCCTAGAGACAGTAGCTGATCTGCCTATAATTTTTCAATGGAAGTGCAGTGGTTTCAACTGTTCTACAAGGTAACAAGCAGTATAGAAGCAGATATAAAATATAATAATAATGTTACATTATATGATAAAACTTCAAATTTTTGATTCTTTACCAAAGACATTCTTATGTGAAACAGGAATGTTTAAATTCTGTAAATGAGTGATGGTAAAAAATTAAAATCTTGGTGCCCTGTCTTGATTTGTTTGAGGTCCATTAGTACTTCGCATGACTGTTTTCTTGCATGATTCACACAAATCTTGACACAGTGAAACATCATAGTTTCGACCTCAAGATGCACTGGAAGGATCTCAGGGTCTCTTCATGGGTCACAGACCACACCTTAAGAAGATCTGGATTAGAAGAATTTTCATGTTTGCTTTGTTTCTACTGCTGTACTTCAAACCCCAAGTCCACCTAGGAAGTCTCAAGTTATTGGTGCTGTTTAGTCGCTAAGTCATGTTTGACTCTTTTGCGACTCCATGGACATGTAGCTTGCCAGGTTCCTCTGTCGATAGAATTCTCCAGGCAAGAATACAGGAGTGGGTTGCCATTTCGTTTTGCAGGGGATCTTCCTGACCCAGGGATTGAATATATGTCTTCTGCATTGGCAGGTGGATTCATTACCTCTGAACCATCAGGGAAGCCCATAGGAAATCTCATACATATTTCAAATATAAACTTATAAAATATCTTGTTATGAGAAATCTTCTCTGACATATGGTAATCATCATCATAGTACTAAAACCGTGGACTTTCCTTGAGATTTTCATAATAGCTGATATTTAATTTATTTCTTATTTGAAATTTTATGTTTTAAGAGATCAAAGATCATAACATCAAATAACTGAAGCCCCAGGGAATCATGCAGGATATCCCTAAAATGAATGGCTTAATGGACACAGCAGTAGACAGAATAATATCTAAGTGAGAAATGTGCACAAAACTATGTCAAACAACATTTGGACCCTTCCCCCTGAAGGACATGGAAACCTTTTGAAAGTCAATCAAAATCTACCTTGGGGACACATTTTCAATCTAGGACTCCAGGGTTGCAGTCTACAATCATCATAAGGGCACAGACATGATATGCATTCTAGTTTTGCACTTTTTTGCATCTTTCCCTCAATAGTGCCCAAATTACATCTCTACACCTGGGAAACTGAGAACAGAAATTTCCAAAATACCATTAGGATGCTCTGTGACTAATTAATGCCAAAGCCAAGTTCTTACTTAGCACTGTTATGCCACAAAAAGTTGCTTATCTTCATTGGATTTATTTAGGCTACATGAGAAAGAAACTCAACGAGGATTAACAAAGAAATATCCAGAGTTCATGTGGGACTGCCTCACTCTCCAGAGGTTCACTACTTCTGTCAGGAAGCTTTCCCAATATGGCCCCTTCAGGCTTAGGAATGCTGACGGCTCCCCCTGTTACCAGCTATCTCTAGGATCCTGCACCTTTCCTTGTCTGTTTCCCTGGAATTTGCCCACATCACAATAAACATCCCCTTTATTAAATCCTATGAAGTACACTTCTGAGATGAAGCACAAGTAAGCTTGGATGAAACCCAAGCTCGAATCAATATTGCCGGGAGAAATATCAATAACCTCAGATATGCAAATGACACCACCCTTATGGCAGATAACGAAGAGGAACCAAAGAGGCTCTTGATGAAACTGAAAGAGGAGGTTGAAAAAGCTGGCTTAAAACTCAATGTTCAGAAAACTAAGATCATGGCATCTGGTCCCATCACTTTGTGGCAGAAAGATGGAGAAACAATGGAAACAATGGCAGATTTTATTTTCCTGGGCTCCAAAATCACTGCAGATGGTGAATGCAGGCATAAAATTAAAAAATGTTTGCTAATTGGAAGAAAAGCAAAGAAAAACCTAAACAGCATATCCACAAGCAGCGACTCTTTTATGCTGACAAAGTTCCCGTCTAGGCAGAGCTATGGTTTTTCCGGTAGTCATGTATAGATTTGAGAGTTGGACCATAAAGAAAGGTGAGTGACAGAGTATTGATGGTTTCAAACTGTGGTGTTGGAGAAAACTCTTGACAGTCTCTTAGACTGTCAAGTCCAAGGAGATCAAACCAGTCAATCCTAAAAGAAATCAGTCCTAGATATTCACTGGAAAGACTGATACTTAAGCTCCAACAATTTGGCCAACTGATGTGAAAGACTCATTGGAAAAGACCCTGATGCTGGAAAAGATTGAAGGCAGGAGGAGAAGGGGATGACAGAGAGTGAGATAGTTGAATGGCATGATCAACTCGATAGACATGAGTTTGAGCAAGCTCCAGGAGTTGATGATGGGCACAGCAGACTGCCATGCTGCAGTTCCTGGGGTCACAAAGAGTCAGACATGACTGAGTGACTGAAATGAACTGAACAGATATTTCTTTCACTCTATAATCTCTTTGCCACTGAGAAACACTCGTATATCTACCCTGGACTCACTTATGACAGAAAGTAAACAAACAAACAAACACAGTTTCCAGGATTGGTTTTTAACCACATTTTCCTTGCATCTGTATAGTAGGTGCTCAATACATATTTGATATATTAAATTATAAAAACATATCATCAGTAGCAAAACTGACTTCCATCTCTTCCAACTATACGTAAGTAGATAATTTCCCCTGAATTTCAAGTTTGGGTTAGGATATTCAGGATTTTAAGAAATGAATATCTCATTAGGTTGACAAGCATTCATTTCTTACTAGACTTATCATTCTCAAACCTGGCTTTATAACAGAAAAGTATTACACTACAAGTACTTTTATAATCATTCCATGACCCATCCCCCCAAATCTTGATTTAATTAGTCTGGACTGGATCCCAGACACCGGCAATTTTTTAAAGCTTCCGAGGTGGTTGGTTCTAAAGGGCGTCTTGGATTGCAAATCTCCACTCTTGGCACTCTCCACATTTCCTTCACAGGAGTAATAAATCTTTGCTTTAGCCACAGTAAGGTTGCAAACATGAATAAAAATGTGGACCACTGGGGAAAAGATACCTGGGGAAGTAGTTCAAAATATTTTCCCTCTTAAACATAAACCTGTTGAATACATAAAGTGAACTGAATGTGCTTTAAAAAAAAAAAGTTATCTCAGCACCTAGCACTGTGTACTAAACATGCTGCTTTCAAAGATAAGTTTGGGAGAGTGGCAGTGTAACATGTATGATATCATAAGTGAAATGAATCGCTGGTCTAGGTTCGATGCAGGATGCAGGATGCTTGGGACTGATGCACGGAGATAATCCAGAGAGATGGTGTGGGGCGGGAGAGGGGAGAGGGGGGTCAGGATTGGGAGTTCATGTACACTCGTGGCTGATTCATGTCAATGTATAGTATAGCAAAACGAATACAATATTGTAAAGCAAAACAAACTAAAAAATAAAAATTAATTATAAAGAAAAAAAAGATAAGTTTAAAGGATGGAAAAAAAAACACAATTTTAGTCATATGGGAAATTGTTAAGATATGAATATACAAAAAATTTGGTGTTTAAGAGACTGCAATCATGAACCCAGGATGTTGAGTAGATTAGTAACTGAAAATTACAATTGCCTTTTGGGCTATATGAGATATAAATGACAGCTGTGTGCTAGAAAGGTTAACTGTGATATTGATAAGACTCTGTGTCTGTAAGACTATGGAAGCTTGTAATAGATCAGAATGACTAATGATAGCTGTATATTTTCACTGTACTTTCCCTTCCTTCCAGATACATAAACTCAATCCCAAGCACAATACATTCTGTGATGATTACATTAATAAAAAACAAAACAAACAAAAAAAACTTAGGGGTTGACAGGGGAAATGAAACAAACTTAGTAATCTAGATAAGAAAATTTAGACCATTGCATTCATACCTATAATTCTCAAACTCATATTCCTCAACCAGTGGAGCTGAGGTTTACAAGTATTACTAGGGGTTATTACTCGAAAGTCCAGTTAAGTTTTAGGCCACCACCAGGAAGAAAGGTCAGCAATCATAAACATGAGTTACATATTCTTAATAGAGAATGCTAATTTTTTGAAAATAGGATACAAAAGATAAAAATGTTTAATTATGAGATAATAAAAGACAGCAGTGAAAGATGAAATGGATGTAGACTATACTGATCTATTCATTTTATAATATCATGCTATTGCTGCTAAGTCACTCCAGTCGTGTCTGACTCCGTGCAACCCCACAGATGGCAGCCCATCAGGCTCCCCCGACCCTGGGATTCTCTAGGCAAGAATACTGGAGTGGGTTGCCATTTCCTTCTCCAAGGCATGAAAGTGAAAAGGCAAAGTGAAGTCACTGAGTTGTGTCTGACTCTGTGACCCCATGAACTGTAGCCCACCAGGCTCCACCATCCATGGGATTTTTCAGGCAAGAGTACTGGAGTAGGGTGCATAGATAGAAGGAAAAATATTTTTTCCTCTATTTGTATACCTCTGACCTCCAATTTCTGAATCTCTCACTTCATATCGAAACACAATCTTGCTGTTTCACATTTTTTAAAACAATGAAAATAATTCTGTCCTACATGGTACACAGAGCATCACTGAAAGTCACCTATTCAAACACAAATAGTGGTGGATAACATAACCCAAAATAGTTCAGTTCAGTTCAGTCACTCAGTCGTGTCCTATTTTTGCTACCCCATGGACTGAAACACATCAGGTTTCCCTGTCCATCACTAACTCCTGGAGCATGGTCAAACTTGTGTTCATCCAGTCAATGATATCATCCAACATCTCATCCTCTGTCATCCACTTCTCCTGCCTTCAGTCTTTACCAGCATCAGGATATTTTCCAGTGACTCAGTTCTTCACATCAGGTGGCCTAAGTATTGGAGTTTCAGATTCAGCATCAGTTCTTTGAATGAATATTCAGGACTGATTTCCTTTAGGATGGACTGGTTGATTCTTTGCTTTTGAAGGGAATCTCAGGAGTCTTCTCCAATACCACAGTTCAAAAGCATCAATTCTTCAGCACTCAGTTTTCTTATGTTCCAACACTCACATCTATACATAACTCCTGGAAAAACCAAAGCTTTGACTAGATGGACCTTTGTCGGCAAAGTATGTCTCTGCTTTTTAATATACTATCTTTGTTTGTCATAGCTTTCCTTCCAAGGAGCTAATGTCTTTTAATTTCATGGCTTCAATCACCATCTGCAGTGATTTTGGAGTCCAAGAAAATATAATCTCTCACTGTTTCCATTGTTTCCCCACCTATTTGCCATGAAGTGATGGGACTAGATGTCATGATCTAATTTTTTTTGAATGTTGAGTTTTAAGCCAGCCTTTTCACTCTCCTCTTTCACTTTCATCAATAAGCTCTTTAGTTCCTCTTCTCTTTCTGCCATAGGGTAGTGTCATCTGCATATCTGAGGTTATTGATGTTTCTCCTGGCAATCTTGATTCCAGCTTGTGCTTCATCCAGCACAGCATTTCACATCATGTATTCAGCATATAAGTTAAATAAGCAGGGTGGCAATATAAAGCCTTGATGTACTCCTTTCACAATCTGGGACCAGTCCATTGCTCCATGTCTGGTTCTAACTGTTGCTTCTTGACCTGCATACACATTTCCTAGGAGGCAGGAAAGGTGGACTGATGTTCCCATCTCTAATCAAAATAACGAATTAGTTATTCATTTGATAAAGTTAAGCTTAAATATGTTACTGTGTATTAATTATATAACATATATACTATTAATATAATCTAGATACACACACATGCATGTGCACACCCAAACACACCTAGGTATAAATCAAGCTATAGAAAACCAAAAACAAAGACAAAAAATAGAATTGAAGATGTGCAAACAGAAGAGACAAAACTGCAGAGGTGCATGGATAAGAAATACAGTGAACGTCTCATCAAAAACCAGGCAAGGAAGAAACTCTTGGCTGAAATCTTTAAAGTTTGAAACAGAAAAAATGTGCAGAATTACATATACATATTCAGCAAAATTACTCTTTAAAGGTGAACAGAACGAAGTTTCTTTTCAAATAAAACATGAAATACATTACCAGCAGAAATGAAGAGATTCAAAAATGATATGCAACAAAAACTTGGATGTATATTTTAAAAAGGTAATGAAAAAATTTTTTAAATATAAAACATATTTATCTTCTTTATCATAATTCTCTAATAGATTACTTTTATTGGAATAATAGCAACAATTTTTGGACTATAGCATAGGGTTTGAATGACATGAATGACAGTAAATTCACAAGGGGTGAAGATAAGTATTAGGAATGCTGTGTTGTAAGTATTCACGATACTTTTAAGGTCCTAAATGTATGTGACATTGGACTTAGATTATCTAAAATACATATATACTGTAATTCATACATCAAGGTCAGATACCAAAGAATGATGAAATATTGTTCTAAGAAAACCTAGGAGGACAGAAAAAAAAAGAAATAATAAAAAGCATCAAATTAAATAAATGGTTTAATGTATAGGTCTCATAGAATTTGGAATATTTTTCACTTCAGTTCAGTCACTCAGTTGTGTCTGACTCTTTTGACCCCATGGACTAAAGCACGCCAGGCCTCCCTGTCCATCACCAACTCCCAGAGTTTAATCACACTCATGCGCATTGAGTCGGTGATGCCATCCAACCATCTCATCCTCTATTGTCCTCTTCTCCTCCCACCTTCAATCTTTCCCAGAATCACGATCTTTTCAGATGAGTCAGCTCTTCGCATGAAGTGGCCAGAATATTGGAGTTTCAGTTTCAACATCAGTCCTTCCAATGAATAATCAGGAATAATTTCCTTTTGGATTGAACTCCTTGCAGTCAAAGGGACACTTAAGAGTCTTCTCCAACACCACAGTTCAAAAGCATCAATTCTTTGGCACTCAGCTTTCTTTAGGTCGAACCTTCACATCCATACATGACTACTGGAAACACTGCAGACTTGGCTATGTGGACCTTAGTCGGCAAAGTAATGTCTCTGCTTTTGAATATTCTGTCTAGCTTGGCCATAACTTTTCTTCCAAGGTGTAAGTGTCTTTTAATTTCATGGATGCAGAAACCATTTGCAGTGATTTTGGAGCCCCCCAAAAATAAAGTCAGCCACTTTTTCCACAGTTTCCCCTTCTATTTGGCATGAGGTGATGGGACCAGATGCCATGATCTTAGTTTTCTGAATGTTGAGCTTTAAGCTAACTTTTTCACTCTCCTCTTTCACTTTCATCAAGAGGCTTTTTAGTTTTTCTTCACTTTCTGCCATAAGGGCAGTGTCATCTGCATGTCTGAGGTTATTGATATTTCACCTGGCAATCTTGATTGCAGCTTGTGCTTCTTCCAGCCCAGTGTTTCTCATGATGTACTCTGCATAGAAGTTAAATAAGCAGGGTGACAAAATACAGCCTTGACATACTCTTTTCCTATTTGGAATCAGTCAGTTGTTCCATGTCCAATTCTAACTGTTGCTTCCTGATCAGCATACAGATTTCTCAAGGTATAGTATTCCCATCAGTTTCAGAATTTTCCAGAGTTTACTGTGATCCACATAATCAAAGGCTTTGGCATAGTCAATAAAGCAGGGATAGATGTTTTTTTGGAACTCTCTTGCTTTGTCCATGATCCCGCAGATGTTGGCAGTTTGATCTCTAGTTTCTCTGCCTTTTCTAAAACCAGCTTGAATATCTGGAAGTTCATGGTTCACATATTGCTGAAACCTGGCTTGGAGAATTTTGAGCATTACTTTACTAGTGTGTGAGATGAGTGCATTTGTGCGATAGTTTGAACATTCTTTGGCATTGTCTTTCTTTGGGATTGGAAAGAAAACTGACCTTTCCAGTCCTGTGGCCACTGCTGAGTTTTCCAAATTTGCTGGCATATTGAATGCAGCACTTTCACAGCATCATTTCTTATGATTAGAATAGCTCAACTTTAAATTCATCACCTCCACTAGCTTTGTTCGTAGTGATGCTTCCTAAGACCCACTTGACTTCACATTCCAGGATGTCTGGTTGTAAGTGAGTGATCACACGATCATGATTTCTGGGTCATGAAGATCATTTTTGTACAGTTCTTCTGTGTATTCTTGCCACCTCTTCTTAATATCTTCTGCTTCTCTTAGGTCCAAACCATTTTTGTCCTTTATTGAGCCCATCTTTGCATGAAATGCTCCCTTGGTATCTCTAATTTTCTTGAAGGGATCTTTAATCTTTCCCATTCTATTGTTTCCATCTATTTCTTTACAGTTATCACTGAGGAAGGCTTTCTTATTTCCCCTTGCTGTTCTTCATTGAAGAAGGAAATGGCAACCCACTCCAGTGTTTTTGCCTGGAGAATCCCAGGGATGGTGGAGCCTGGTGGGCTGCCATCTATGGGGTCGCACAGAGTTGGACATGACTGAAGTGACTTAGCATTCTTCAAACTCTGCATTCAAATGGGTATATCTTTCCTTTTATCCTTTGCTTTTTGTTTCACTTTATTCATAGCTATTTGTACGGCCTCCTCAGACAGCCATTTTGCTTTTTGCATTTCTTTTTCTTGCTGATGGTCTTGCTCCCTATCTCTTGTACAATGACACAGACCTCTGTCCATAGTTCATCAAGCACTCTTTCACATCTAGTCTCTTAAATCTATTTCTCCCTTCCACTGTATACTCATAAGGGATTTGATTTAGGTCATACCTGAATGGTCTTTGCATGAAAAAGACCACCAAGGGAATATTTCATGAAAAGATGGGCTCAATAAAGGACAGAAATGGTATGGACCTAACAGAAGCGGAAGATATTAGGAAGAGATGGCAAGAATACACAGAAGAACTATACAAAAAAGATCTTCACGACCCAGATAATCACAACGGGTGATCACTCATCTAGAGCCAGACATCCTGGAATGTGAAGTCAAGTGGGCCTTAGAAAGCATCACTACAAACAAAGCAAGTGGAGGTGATGGAATTCCCGTTGAGCTGTTTCAAATCCTGAAAGATGATGCTGTGAAAGGGCTACACTCAATATGCCAGCAAATTTAGAAAACTCAGTAGTAGCCACAGGACTGGAAAAGGTCAGTTTTCATCCCAATCCAAAAGAAAGGCAATGCCAAAGAATTCTCAAACTATTGCACAATTGCACTCATCTCACAAGCTAGTAAATTAATGCTCAAAATTCTGAAAGCCAGGCTTCAGCAATATGTGAACCATGGACTTCCTGATGTTCAAGCTGGTTTTAGAAAAGGCAGAGGAACCAGAGATCAAATTGCCAACATCTGCGGGATCATGGACAAAGCAAGAGAGTTCCAAAAAAACATCTATCTCTGCTTTATTGACTATGCCAAAGCCTTTGACTGTGTGGATCACAGTAAACTGTGGAAAATTCTGCAAGAGATGGGAATACCAGACCACCTGATCTGCCTCTTGAGAAATCTGTATGTAGGTCAGAAAGCAACAGTTAGAACTGGACATGGAACAACAGACTGGTTCCAAATAGGAAAAGGAGTACGTCAAGGCTGTATATTGTCGCCCTGCTTATTTAACTTCTATGCAGAGTACATCATGAGACACCCTGGGCTGGAAGAAGCACAGGCTGGAATCAAGATTGCTGGGAGAAATATCAATAACCTCAGATATGCAGATGACACCACCCTTATGGCAGAAAGTGAAGAGGAGCTAAAAAGCCTCTTGTTGAAAGTGAAAGAGGAGAGTGAAAAAGTTGGCTTAAAGCTCAACATTCAGAAAACGAAGATCATGGCATCCGGTCCCATCACTCCATGGGAAATAGATGGGGAAAAAGTGGAAACAGTGTCAAAATTTATTTTTGGGGGCTCCAAAATCACTGCAGATGGTGACTGCAGCCATGAACTTAAAAAGACGCTTACACCTTGGAAGAAAATTATGAGAAATCTAGATAGCATATTCAAAAGCAGAGACATTACTTTGCTGACTATGATCCATCTAGTCAAGGCTATGGTTTTTCCAGGGGTCAGGTATGGATGTGATAGTTGGACTGTGAAGAAGGCTGAGCACCGAAGAATTGATGCTTTTGAACTGTGGTGTTGGAGAAGACTCTTGAGAGTCCCTTGGACTGCAAGGAGATCCAACCAGTCCATTCTGAAGGAGATCAGCCCTGGAATTTCTTTGGAAGGAATGATGCTAAAGTTGAAACTCCAGTACTTTGGCCACCTCATGCAAAAAGTTGACTCATTGGAAAAGACTCTGATGCTGGGAGAGATTATGGGCAGGAGGAGGAGGGGACGACAGAGGATGAGACGGCCAGATGGCATCACTGACTAGATGGATGCGAGTCTGAGTGAACTCCGGGAGTTGGTGATGGACAGGGAGGCCTAGTGTGCTGTGATTCATGGGGTTGGAAAGAGTCAGACATGACTGAGCAACTGAACTGAACTGAATGGTTTAGTGGTTTTCCCTACTTTCTTCAATTTAAGTTTGAATTTGGCAATAAGTTGTTCCTGATTAAGCCATAGTCAACTTCAAGTCTTGTTTTTTTTCTGACTATATAGAGCTTCTCCATCTGTGGCTACAAAGAACATAATCAATCTGATTCCAGTGTTTACCATCTGGTGTTGTCCATGTATAGATTCTTCTCTTGTGTTGTTGGAAGAGGGTGCTTGCTATGACCAGTGCATTCCCTTGACAAAACTCTATTAGCCTTTGCCCTACTTCATTCTGTACTCCAAGGCCATATTTGCCTGTTACTCCAGATTTTCTTGATTTCTTACTTTTGCATCCAGTCCCCTATAATGAAAAGGACATCTTTTTGGGTGTTATTTCTAAAAGGTCTTGTAGGTCTTCATAGAACCATTCAACTTCAGCTTCTTTGGCATTACTGGTTGGGGCATAGACTTGGATTATTGTGATATTGAATAGTTTGCCTTGGAAACGAACAGAGATCTTCTGTCATTTTTGAGGTTGCATCCAAGTACTGCATTTTGGACTCTTTTGTTGACCATGATGGCTACTCCATTTCTTTTAAGAGATTCTTGCCCGCAGTAGTAGATATAATGGTAATCTGAGTTAATTCACCCATTCCAGTCCATTTTAGCTTGCTGATTCCTAAAATGTCAATGTTCACTCTTGCCATCTCCTGTTTGACCACTTCCAGTTTGCCTTGATTCATGGACCTAACATTCCAGGTTCCTATTCAATATTGTTCTTTATAGCATCAGACCTTGCTTCCATCACCAGTCACATCCACAACTGGGTTTGTTTTTGCCTTACCTCTGTCTTTCCATTCTTTCTTGAGTTATTTCTCCACTCTTCTCCAGTAGCATATTGGGAATCTACCGACCTGTGGAGTTCCTCTTTCAGTGTCCTATCTTTTTGCCTTTTCATAGTGTTCATGGGTTATCAAGGCAGGAATGCTGAAGTGGTTTGCCATTCCCTTCCCCAGTGGATGATATTCTGTCAGACCTCTCCACCATGGCTCATCCATCTTGAGTAGCCCTACAGGGCATGGATCATAGTTTCATTCAGCTAGACAAGGCTGTTGTCCATGTGTTTGGAATAGTTTTGAATTAGTACAAATTTATATATGAAAATGGTCACTTGTATAGAATGTTAAAATGATAATGAATTATAGAGCTAAATACATCTATTAAAAATGTATATTTTTAAAGATGAATTTTTTAGAAAACAACTAATATCCCTACAAAAAAGCATCTTTATGAAATTTACAACCAAACTTAACAGGTCCGTTTAAACATGATGTAAGGAATACATGGTGGAGAAGGCAATGGCAATCCACTCCAGTACTCTTGCCTGGAAAATCCCATGGACAGAGGAGCCTGGTAAGGCTACAGTCCATGGGGTCACGAAGAGTTGGACACAACTGAGTGACTTCACTTTCACTTTCATGCATTGGAGAAGGAAATGGCAACTCACTCTAGTGTTCTTGCCTGGTGAATCCCTGGGACTGGGAGCCTGGTAGGCTGCCATCTATGGGGTTGCACAGAATTGGACATGACTGAAGTGACTTAGCAGCACCAGCAAGGAATACATGGAAAATGCCTACAAGCATGAATGTGTCAGGTATGGATCCAGAAGGTTCAAGAAATTGTATTTTATTTATTTATTTATTTATTTTTTACTTTACAATATTGTATTGGTTTTGCCATACATCAACATGAATCTGCCACAGGTGTACATGTGTTAGTTCTGAACATAAACATTATCAGGAATTTATCAAATATTCTGAGCCATTGTGATATTCAGAGATGAAAATCAGTTCAATATTTGCACATAACAGATTGCAACTTGTTGGGACATATTATGTCATTCATAGAGACAGAGTTGTTGCTAACATTTCACATTGCTCACTTTTGATTTTTTTTCCTCAAAACAAGAATTTGTTGGAAGCTCTTCAGTGGAAATCTCTGAGAATGTAACAACCTGTAAGCCTGAGGGAGGAGGTAAATTCTTCCTCTGATTTTGTCAAACAGAACCTCCAAGGAATTGATAGAAAAAATACTGTGCCTGTGCCTTCATGCCTTAGAAAGAAGTAAAGGAAAAATCATATTCACCTCACCTCACCTAAAGAAAACACAGAGTGTTAGTGTATGACTTTCTTCTGAAAAAGGATGGATGCTTTTTTTCAAAGGAAGAGGCAGTGATCTTAAGTTAAAGGGAACCAAGAAGCATTAGAAGAAAATGTATGTTGCACAGACAAATAATTAAGGGTATGTGGTTCTACATAATTTCTTATTTAATAATTTCTTAAAGTGCTTATAATAATAATTTCTTCAATTGCTTCCTGCCATAAGGGCCACTGGACCCAGAAAGTAATAAATAAAAGAAAATAGAAAAGTACTGAGTTATACGGCACTTTTGTCAAAATTTCAGAGGCTTTTTTTTTTTTTTTTCTTAATTCATTTGTAACCTATTTGAATCTTTTATGGGGCTTCCCTGGTAGCTCAGATGGTAAAGAATCTGCTTGAAGTCAGGAGACCTGTGTTTGATCCCTGAGTTGGGAAGATGCCCTGGAGAAAGGAATGACTGCCCACGCCAGTATTCTTGTCTTGTGAATTCCATGGACAGAGGATAATCCATGGGGTCGCAAAGAGTTGGACACAACTGGGTGACTTTCACTTTCTGAATATTTGTATGCCCTCCAAAATATGTCACATCAAAAAGCAAATATGTCTACTGGTCAGCCTTATTTAATACTTGTTGGGGTCAGAGACAAAAGCACTAATACGATTTTATAGCATCTCCATACAGACAGCAGAGTTAGGCTCTGGGAATAAGGGTATGAGGTTTGAACACTGATTCTTAAAAAGTTTACATTTTCCTCACCCCTTTCATTCATTGCCTCTGTATAATAAGGAATGATATGTGCTAACTAAATAAACTTAAAATCCTTTTTCTTTATTAGAGATATTAAAATATAAGCTACCATATATAAATTGAATACTTTTACCAAACCTGACACTAGTCAGCTTATGGTTACTAATTAAATTACCCAATGTAATCTTTAACTTGAATTTTAAATTTCAGTTCAGTTCAGTTACTCAGTCATATCCGACTCTTTGTGACTGTAGCACACTAGGATTCCGTGTCCATCACCAACTCCTTGAGTTGACCAAACTCATGTCCATCGAGTCAGTGATACCATCCAATCATCACATCCTCTTTTCTACTATTCTCCTCCTGCCTCAATCTTTCCCAGCATCAGCGTCTTTTCCAGAAAATCAGCTCCTCACATGAGGTAGCCAAAGTATTGGAACTTAAGCTGCAGCATCTTACCTTCCAATGAATATTCAGGACTGATTTCCTTTATGACTGACTGGATTGATCTCCTTGCAGTCCAAGGGACTCTCAAGAGTCTTCTCCAACACCACAGTTCAAAAGCATCAGTTCTTTGGTGCTCAACTTTGTTTATGATCCAACTTTCACATCCATACATGACTACTGGAAAAACTGTAGCTTTGAATAGACAGATCTTTGTAGGCAATATAATGTTTGCTTTTTAATGTGCTATCTAGATGGTCAAAACTTTTCTTCCAAGGAGCAAGCGCCTTTTAGTTTCATGGTTGTAGTCACAATGTGCAGTGATTTTGGAGCCTAAGAAAATAAAGTCTGTCACTGTTTCCACTGTTTCCCCATCTATTTGCCATGTTGAGATGGGACCAGATGCCATGATCTTAGTTTTCTGAATGTTGAGTTTGAACCCAACTTTTTCACTCTCCTCGTTCACTTTCATTAAGAAGCTTTCTCGTTCCTCTTCACTTTCTGCCATAAGGATGGTGTCATCTGTATATCTGAGGTTATTGATATTTTTTCCAGCAATCTTGATTCTAGCTTGTGCTTCATCCAGCCTGGCATTTCACAAGATGTACACTGAATATAAACTAAATAAGCAAGGTGACAATATACAGCCCAGGTGTACTCATTTCACAATTTGGAAACAGTTCATCGTTCTATTTCCAGTTCTAACTGTTGCTTCCTGACCTGCATACAGATTTCTCAGGAGGCAGGTCAGGTGGTCTGGTATTCCCATCTCTTTAAGAATTTTCCACAGTTTATTGTGATCCACACAATCAAAGGTTTAGATTAGTCAATAAAGCAGAAGTAGATGTTTTTCTAGAACTCTCTTGCTTTTTGTAAGGTCCAGTGGATGTTGGCAATTTGATCTCTGTTTCTTCTGCCTTTTCTAAATCCGGCTTGGGCATCTGGAAGGTCATGGTTCACATAGTGTTGAAGTCTGGCTTGGAGAATTTTGAGCATTACTTTACTAGCATGTAAGATGATGCAACTGTGCAGTAGTTTGAACATTCTTTGGCATTGCCTTTCTTTGGGATTGGAATGAAAACTGACCATTTCTAGTCCCATGGCCGCTGCTGCATTTTCCAAATTTGCTGGCATATTGAGTGTGGCAATTAACAGCATCATCTTTTAGGATTTGAAACAGCTTAATCAGAATTTTATCACCTCCAGAGCTTTGTTTGTAGTGATGCTTCCTAAGGCCCACTTGACTTTGCAACCAGGATGTCCCACTCTAGGTGAGTGATCACACCATCGTGGTTATCTGGGTCATGAAAATCTTATCTGTATATTTCTTTGGGGTATTCTTACCACCTCTTATTAGTATCTTTTGCTTCTGTTAGGTCCATACCATTTCTGTCCTTTACTGTGCCCATCTTTGCATGAAATATTCCCTTGCTATCTCTAATTTTCTTGAAAAGATCTCTAGTCTTTCCCATTCTGTTGTTTTCCTCTTTCCTTTTTATTTCTTTGCATTGATCATGGAGGAAGTCTTTCTTTTCTCTTCTGGCTATTCTTTAGAACTCTTCATTCAAATGGGTACATCTTTCCTTGTCTCCTTTGACTTTATCTTCTCTTATTTTCTCAGCTAAGGCTTCCACAGACAACCATTTTTCCTTTTTGCATTTCTTTCTCTTGGGCTTTATTACTGCCTCTTGTACAATGTTTCAAACCTCCATCCATAGTTCCTCAAGCACTCTGTCTATCAGATCTAATCCCTTGAATCTATTTGCACTTACACTGTATAATCATAAGGGAATTTATTTAGGTCATACCTGATTTGTCTAGTGGTTTTCCCCTGCTATTTGCAATTTAAGAAAAAAACATTATTTTTAATCTACATTCTTCTTAAATTGCAGAAAGTAGGGAACACCACTAGTAGAATCTTAAATTTAAACCAAAGTATTTGATTAGCCTAATAGTTTAATATCTACCTAGCTGAAAAAAAAGAGTGATACTTTAAAAATATCAGTCACTAACCATACAGTGAATAAGAACACTTGTTATTCTTTTTTTTATTGTTTAGTCACTAAATTATGACCAGCTCTTTGTGACCCCATTGACTGTAGCCCACCAAGTTCCATAGTCCATGGGGTTTCTGGGCAAGAATACCAGAGTGGTTGATCAAATACATGTCTCCTACACTGGCAAGTGGGTTCTTTACCACTGAAACACAAGAGAAGCCCACCTAAGAACACTAGCAGCTTTATAAATAAGAGGAGGGGAAGGAGAACACAACTACAATGCTTTCACTCTGCATCTGTTCCCAGGTTTCCTCAGTTATGTATCAAGACAATATATTGGCTAAATAATCAGTCTTCTAGCTCTATAAGCAATGTTAGAAATAAATGAGACATAACTATATCAAAAGTATACTATGTCAGGGTAAACGTGAAGATGTAAAAGGGAACATCAAAATCACAAAATGTCAGGAAGACGTGTAAAATATGTATATTTTTTGGAATTACCAGTCTAAAGCAATTAGATACAGGAAACTAAAGTTAATATTAGTAGGCTGTGATGATAAGTATATATATATATATCACAATTATTTACATATTTTATTTTTCAACTCTGCTGCAACTATTTTCTTTCTTTTTCCTGTTTCTATGAATTGGAATTGAAAAGGCAAAAAGGATTGACAATGGGTATTAGGTAGACATGGTATATAAGTATTGCTTACTTAATAAGTGCTTAGAGATGATGTCACTGTTTTATTTTTAAGTTTTTTTGACAGAAATCCAGGTATCCTGGGTTAGGAATGCAGGGAAATGCATCATAATTACATTTCATATTTTTAAAATTAAACATCTCATGTGTCAATCACCACACTGAATATTAGAGAACTGAAATAGCTAGACCCTGCCTCTTTGAATAAACCTTGGAGATAAGATCCTTTGTTCTGAATATTTCTTTTATATATTAACCTTGAAACTCTCTAAATGTCTTACCAAGCCTCTTATTTATATTGCTGTTTACATAATTTGTTTGCATATTTGTCACTGTCACTGGGCAGTGAGTCCCAGTGACTAAATTCTGTTTAATACATGGTGTGAGAGGGCATCAGAGGGCAAACACACTGAAACCATAATCACAGAAAACTAGTCGATCTAATCACATGGGCCACAGCTTTGTCTAACTCAATGCAACTAAGCCATGTCCTGTGGGGTCACCCAAGATAGGCGGATTACGGTGGAGATGGATGATAGAATGTGGTCCACTAGAAAAGGGAATGGCAAACCACTTCAGTATTCTTGCCTTGAGACCCCATGAACCATATGAAAAGGCAAAATGATAGGAGACTGAAAGGGGAACTCCCCAGGTCAGTAGCTGCCCAGTATGCTACTGGAGATCAGTGGAGAAAAAACTCCAGAAAGAATGAAGGGATGGAGCCAAAACAAAAACAATACCCAGTTGTGGATGTGAATGGTGATAGAAGCAAGGTCCAATGCTGTAAAGAGCAATATTGCATAGGAACCCATAATGTTAGCTCTATGAATCAAGGCAAATTGGAAGTGGTCAAACAAGAGATGGCAAGAGTGAACGTCGACATTTTAGGAATCAGTGAACAAAAATGGACTGGAATGGGTGAATTTAACTCAGATGACCATTATATCTACTACTGCGGGCAGGAATCCCTTAGAAGAAATAGAGTAGCCATCATGGTCAACAAAAGAGTCTGAAATGCAGTACTTGGATGCAATTTCAAAAATGACAGAATCATCTCTGTTCATTTCCAAGGCAAACCATTCAATATCACAGTAATCCAAGTCTATGCCCCAACCAGTAACACTGAAGAAGCTGAGGTTGAATGGTTCTATGAAGACCTACAAGACCTTTTAGAACTAACACCCCCAAAAGATGTTATTTTCATTATAGAGGACTGTTGATTATAGGAGAATGCAAAAGTAGGAAGTTAAGAAACACCTGGAGTAACAGGCAAATTTGGCCTTGGAATAGAGAATGAAGCAGGGCAAAGGCTAATAGAGTTTTGCCAAGAGAACGCACTGGTCATAGCAAACACCTTCTTCCAACAACACAAGAGAAGACTCTACTCATGCACATCACCAGATGGTCAACACCGAAATCAGATTGATTATATTCTTTGCAGCCAAAGATGGAGAAGCTCAATACAGTCAGGAAAAACAAGACCGGGAGTTGACTGTGGCTCAGATCATGAACTTCTTATTGCCAAATTCAGACTTAAATTGAAGAAAGTAAGGAAAACCACAAGACCATTCAGGTATGACCTAAATCAAATCCCTTATGATTATACAGTGGAAGTGATCCAAAGATGGAGAAGCTCAATACAGTCAGGAAAAACAAGACCGGGAGTTGACTGTGGCTCAGATCATGAACTTCTTATTGCCAAATTCAGACTTAAATTGAAGAAAGTAAGGAAAACCACAAGACCATTCAGGTATGACCTAAATCAAATCCCTTACGATTATACAGTGAAAGTGAGAAATAGATTTAAGGGTCTAGATCTGATAGATAGAGTGCCTGATGAACTATGGAATGAGGTTCTTGACACTGTACAGGAGACAGGAATCAAGACCATCCCATGGAAAAGAAATGCAAAAAAGCAAAATGCCTGTCTGGGGAGGCCTTACAAATAGCTGTGAAAAGAAGAGAAGCAAAAGCAAAGGAGAAAAGGAAAGATATAAGCCTCTGAATGCAGAGTTCCAAAGAAGAGCAAGGAGAGATAAGAAAGCCTTCCTCAGAGATCAATACAAAGAAATAGAGGAAAACAACAGAATGGGAAAGACTAGAGATCTCTTCAAGAAAATTAGAGATACCAAGGTAACATTTCATGCAAAGATGAGCTCAATAAAGGACAGAAATGGTATGGACCTAACAAAAGCAGAAGATATTAAGAAGAGGTGGCAAAAATATACAGAACAACTGTACAAAAAAGATCTTCACGATCCAGATAATCACGATGGTGTGATCACATTCTACATCTTGGAATGTGAAGTCAAGTGGGCCTTAGAAAGCATCACTATGAACAAAGCTAGTGGAGGTGATGGCATTCCACTAGAGCTATTTCAAATCCTGAAAGATGATGCCATGAAAGTGCTGCACTCAATATGCCAGCAAATTTGGAAAACTCAGCAGTGGCTACAGGACTGAAAAAGGTCAGTTTTCATTTCAATCCCAAAGAAAGTCAATGTCAAAGAATGTTCAAACTACCGCACAAATGAAGTCATCTCACATGCTAGTAAAGTAATTCTCAAAATTCTTCAAGCCAGGCTTCATCTGTACATGAACTGTGAATTTCCAGATGCTCAAGCTGGCTTTAGAAAAGGCAGAAGAATCAGAGATCAAATTGCCAACATCTGCTGGATCATCAAAAAAGCAAGAGAGTCCACCTCATGCGAATAGTTGACTCATTGGAAAAGACTCTGATGCTGGAAGGGATTGGGGGCTGGAGGAGAACAGGAGGATAGAGGATGAGATGGCTGGATGGCATCACCCACTTGATGGACATAAGTTTGAGTAACTCCGGGAGTTGGTGATGGACAGGGAGGCTTGGTATGCTGCAATTCATAGGGTCACAAGGAGTCAGACACAACTGAGCTACTGAACTGAACTGAACCGAGTACAGTCACATTGTATAGTCTCTGGCAATTGGTCAACGTTCAGTATATGCCTGCTTGCTATAATGGTGTCCCTGCTCTCAAATGCAAAACATTCTTTCTTGCTGAAGTCCCTAAGTAAAAATCCTGGATCCGCACACACTAAGTCTGTTACAGCTTCTTATTAAATAGTTCAGTACAGTGGCATTGAGCAATTTACAAATGAGAAGGTGGATGGATGGATGGCTTTTCTGGTAAGACCATGTTATTTACTATTCTGTGACTTTAAGTCACCTTTTCTTTCTTTCTTTTTTTTTTTAGATTATGTTATATTATCAGCAGTGTTTGTAATATCACTAATTGTCTCCTGGAAGTCTTTCAAAATATTCAATACAATGTAATGGTATATTTTAAAACAAGGAAAAGGACCCTAAACAATTATTCAAGTCCCCAAATTTATCATTCCTCCAACAAGAAAGAGGCTTTAAGTGACCTGGTTGCATAGTTCACTCTACTTTACAAAAGAGACAATAAAATACTACCTAGGGCTCAGTCTGATAAAGAAATACAGATTATCAACTGTTTATAAAACTAAGCATGTGGACTTCAACCAGATTAATAAAGGTTGCCATTTGTAAAAATTATGGGGAAATCAACAATTTATATTATAAACCTTAGTGGTTTGGAAGCCAAAGGTGGACATCATCTATTGATGTTTAGACAATATGTATAGTAGTATACAAATATTTTAAACATTCTGTGGTGGATGTGAAAGGCAACTCAGTACAGAATTTGGGAGTGTTTTATCCTTCATGGTTATATTTAAAGGAAAAAAAAAATTCTAGGTTAAACAACTTAGAGTTGTTTACAATGCAATTCTCATTGTTTAGAAAGAACAGCTTCTATTTGGGAAGGGGTAGGGATAAAATCTAACATTCTAGGAAAGGAGAATTTAAAACTTTAATTCTGAATTTATCTCACTTATTGTGACAGGCAAGGGGTAAAAATTAGAATTATAAAAATATGAATTATGCAGAGAAATTTAAACATTGTATATTTTTAAGTCTTTTCTGTAACAGTGGTAGCCCCTGTGCTTGCAAAATAAGGTTTTAAGTGATTGTATCACCATAGTTACATATACCAATTCATATTAATTTTACAAAAATTACTAAAACTAACATAAGCTATTAACTATATAAAGCATTTTATAACTATTAGCTGTTGTTTTTTTTTTCTTGTCAAAATTGTTAATAATAATAGCACCTAACTGAAGTGATTCTTCAACATTCAGTTAGTTGAGACCAAATGCCAACATTCATTGGATCATGGAAAAAGAAAGAGAGTTCCAGAAAAACATCTATTTTGGCTTTATTGACTATGCCAAAGCCTTTGTGTGGATCACAATACTGTGGAAAATTCTGAAAGAGATGGGAATACCAGACCACCTGACCTGCCTCTCGGAGAAGGCAATGGCACCCCACTCCAGTACTCTTGCCTGGAAAATCCCATGGGTGGAGGAGCCTGGTGGGCTGCAGTCCATGGGGTCGCTAAGAGTCGGACACGACTGAGCGACTTCACCTTCCCTTTTCACTTTCATGCACTGGAGAAGGAAACGGCAACCCACTCCAGTGTTCTTGCCTGGAGAATCCCAGAGACACCGGGCCCCAGTCTATGGCGTCGCACAGAGTCGGACACGACTGAAGCGACTTAGCAGCAGCAGCAGACCTGCCTCTTGAGAAACCTATATGCAGGTCAGGAAGCAACAGTTAGAACTGGACATAGAACAACACACTGGTTCCAAAGAGGAAAAGGAGTACATCAAGGCTGTATATTGTCACCCTGCTTGTTTAACTTCTATGCAGAGTATATCATGAGAAATGCTGGGCTGGAAGAAGCAGAAGCTGGAATCAAGATTGCCGGGAGAAATATCAATAACCTCAGATATGCAGATGATACCATCCTTATGCAGAAAGTGAAGAGGAACTAAAAAGCCTCTTGATGAAAGTGAAAGAGGAGAGTGAAGAAGTTGGCTTAAAGCTAAACATTCAGAAAATGAAAATTATGACATCTGGTCCCATCACATCATGGGAAATAGAATGGGAAACAGTGGAAACAGTGTCAGACTTTATTTTTTTGGGCTCTGAAATCACTGCAGATGGTGATTGCAGCCATGAAATTAAAAGACACTTACTCCTTGGAAGAAAAGTTATGACCAACCTAGATAGCATATTCAAAAGCAGAGATGTGACTTTGCCAACAACGGTCCATCTACTTAAGGCTATGATTTTTCCAGTGGTCATGTATGGATGTGAGAGTTGAACTATGAAGAAAGCTGAGCACCAAAGAATTGATGCTTCTGAACTGTGTTGTTGGAGAAGACTGTTGAGAGTCCCTTGGACTTCAAGGAGATCAAACCAGTTCATCCTAAAGGGATCAGTCCTGGGTGTTCACTGGAAGGACTGATGCTGAAACTCCAATACTTTGGCCACCTCATGTGAAAAGTTGACTCATTGGAAAAGACTCTGATGCTGGAGGGATTAGGGGCAGGAGGAGAAGTAGATGACAGAGGTTGAGATGGCTGGATGGCATCACCGACTTGATGGACATGAGTTTGAGTGAACTCCGAGTGTAGGTGATGGACAGGGAGAACTGGCATGCTGCGATTCATGGCGTCGCAGATTAGGACATGACTGAATGAATTGAACTGAACTGAATATTTGTGAAAATGCTGAACATACTACTCATAAGTAGTAACAACTAATAAACAATAGATATTATTATGGTTGACCCAGGAACCAATATTCTATTTAGTAAAATATATTTATAGTACATGCAAATGAAAGGTAATGTGAATGAATTCTGATTATAATAATTGCTCATGAAATAACAAAAAAAAATCAAAATGTTGAATCTGGTTACATATTTTGAAAGAGCCATCCAATTGAGCATTCAGTTCAGTCTTGTCTGACTCTTTTGACCCCATGAATCCAGCTCGCCAGTCCTCCTTGTCCAACACCAACTCCCAGAGTTCACCCAAACTCATGTCCATTGAGGTGGTGATGTCATCCAGCAATTTCATCCTCTGTTGTCCCCTTCTCCTCTTGTCCCAATCCCTCCCAGCATCAGGGTCTTTTCCAATGAGTCAACTCTTCACATGAGATGGCCAAAGTATTGGAGTTTCAGCTTTAACATCAGTCCTTCCAATGAACACCCAGGACTGATCTCCTTTAGAATGGACTGGTTGGATCTCCTTGAAGTCCAAGGGACTCTCAAGAGTCTTCTGCATCACCACAGATCAAAAGCATCAATTCTTTGATGCTCAGGTTTCTTCATAGTCCAACTCTCACATCCATACATGACTACTGGAAAAACCAAAGCCTTGAGTAGATGGACTTTTGTTGGCCTCTGCTTTTGAATATGCTATCTAGGTTGGTCATAACTTTTCTTTCAATGAGTAAGCGTCTTTTAATTTCATGGCTGCAATCACCATCTGCAGTGATTTCAGAGCCCAAAAAAATAAAGTCTGACACTGTTTCCACTGTTTCCCCATCTATTTCCCATGAAGCAATGGGACCAGATGTCATGATCTTTTCCTGAATCTTGAGCTTTAAGGCAACTTTTTCACTCTCCTCTTTCACTTTCATAAAGAGGCTTTTTAGTTCCTCTTCACTTTTTGCCATAAGGGTGGTGTCATCTGAGTATCTGAGGTTATTGATATTTCTCCCAGCAATCTTGATTCCAGCTTCTGCTGCTTCCAGCCCAGCATTTCTCATGATATACACTGCATATAAGTTAAATAAGCAAGGTGACAATAGACATCCTTGACGTATTCCTTTTCCGATTTGGAACCAGTCTGTTGTTCCATGTCCAGTTCTAACTGTTGCTTCCTGACCTGCATATAGGTTTCTCAAGAGGCAGGTCTGGTGGTCTGGTATTCCCATCTCTTTCAGAATTTTCCATTGAGCATTAGGCAGTAACTAAAAATAATGATATAAAAAGCACTCATACCAAAAATTCAAATTTATACTCTTAATTCTTAACTAAGAGAGACAGATAGGTAATAATACATTTTATACATACACATACTCTTAAGTACACAGATGCACACACATACACACTTGATAATTGGGACTTTTAAATTTAAGTGATTTTATTATTCATCTGAGTTTTCCAAATTTTCTATAATGCTTTTTCATTGATTTTTAAATAGAAAAACACTTTATATAATTATAAAAATAAAATGTTCACATTTTAATAAAATAGCCTCAGGAAGAGATACACACACACACACACACACACACACACAGAGGAAAATTACTCAGCCATAAAAAGAGTGAAATTTGTAGCATCTGCAGCAATGTGGACAGACCTAGAGAATATTTTGCTTTGTTAAATAAGTCAGAAAAGATAAATACTACATGATATTACATATGTGACCGATCAATTTTCCAAATGTAGGGAAAGAAAAATCAACATTGATTCCAAATTTTATGTGAACATCTAGAATACAGATTTTCTGCTCTTTTAATGGGGAATACCCAGGAAAGAACAGAATCAAAAAGCTTGAGATGCTGGAAAGTTGAGATTTAAGAGGAAGACTAAGTAGAAAAGTATTATAGACAGAATTATTTCATAAATGGGCTTCCCTGATAGTTCAGCTGGTAAAGAATCCACGTGCAATGCAGGAGAACCTATTTTGATTCCTGGATGGGCAAGATCCTCTGAAGAAGGGATAGGCTACTCACTCCAGTATTTTGGGGCTTCCCTTGTGGCTCAGCTGGTAAAGAATCCCCCTTCAATGCAGGAGACCTGGCTTTAATCCCTGGGTTGGGAAGATGCTCTGAAGAAGGGGAAGGCTACCCACGCCAGTATTCTCACCTGGAGAATTCCATGGACTGTATAGTCATGGGGTCACAAAATCAGACATGACTTTCACTCTCACTTTCATTGCATAAGTGATTTATCACACCATACTAAGGAATTTTATTGAATCCTGAAGGTGTTAAATTAATGCTATACACAGGATTAATGTTGCTATACACAGAATAGTGTTTTAGAATCGTATTAAGTCATCACATAAATGCCATGCTGGCAGAAGAAAACAATACAAGAAGACAGAGAGTAAGAAGCAAGAGAACATTAGGATTTTTGCTATGATGAAGGCAGGCAATAATGTAAAGAGTAAAGATTCATTGATTTAATTTTTCCAAGTAATTACTGTACCCAATGTTGTGTGCTCTGTACTGTAAGTACCGGTTATCTTGACATGACCACAGCAAGTTTTTGTTTCTTCAATCTAATATTTTGCAACAGGTAAGGTGGTTTATCATAGGTTAGAATTATTTTTGCAAAGCAAAATTTATCTATTATTCTACACAACAGACAATGTATAATATTAAGCTATATGCATACATATATATGCACCTATAAGTCTACCTCAGTAAAGAATCATTCAGAATTAATATATTACATAAATGAGGAATAGATTTGAAGAATCACATTAAAATATAACTAAATAATGATCTGATCTAAAAAAAAAGGGTCCATAAATTTACAGATGAGTGAGAGTTAAAAATATCAGGAGACAACATTTTCTGACACTCTGGCTGAGAAGGGAATACAAAGGTTTCTGAGGGAGTCATTGGCTGATAAAAGGAAGTATGTAATATTCACTGCAGGGTTTTCTTAACATTAATTTTAGAGTGTTTTCAGGCCAGATGCATAATGAATATTTTACATTTTTTATGATTATAAGATTTAAATATGTTACACTTTCTTATGATATATGAGTATGTATATTACATTTTCTTATGATTATAAGCAAACATTTGCTAATGTTTGCTACAACTTTGTACAATATATTTGATAGTTAATTAACTAAAACGAATAGCCCTGCCTTAACACACGTAATAGTTTAAAATGAGTTTAGGCTGACTTTATGTAAACAAAGTTAAATGAACCTCAAAGCAGAATGGTGTCAAAAGTGAGTCTGGCTAAAAATAATATGTAAAAGAAGAGCTGATGTACTACATATATGTCAGTTGTGTTAGTTTCTGTAACCCTGATGCCCACTCTATGAAATAAGCACAATTATAACTCATTTTGCAGAAAAAAGATTCTCGTATTCTGAGTTGCTATGAGACACCATAGTTTAAAAAAAAAAAATTAATAAAAAATTGTTTTGATCCCATCGTTCAGCCTCCAATGTAATATCCCAATAAGCTTTTCAATAATATGAGGAGAATACATATTAAACCACAGATGTTGACTCATCCTCTATGAATAAAGGTCACAGAATATATAACTCCAGCACTAATTTCTAAGGATTCAATTATTTCACAATATACTTATAAATAGTAACACACTTCCACAGAAGAGCCAAAGAGGGAGAGAATAACAAAAAACTTTTATCAGTTCAGTTGCTCAGTCGTGTCCCACTCTTTGTGACCCCATAAATTGCAACACGCCAGGCCTCCCTGTCTACCATCAACTCCGGGAGTTCACTCAAACTCACATCCATCGAGTTGGTGATGCCATCCAGCCATCTCATCCTCTGTTGTCCCCTTCTCCTCCTGCTCCCAATCCCTCCCAGCATCAGAGTCTTTTCCAATGAGTCAACTCTTTGCATGAGGTGGCCAAAGTACTGGAGTTTCAGCTTTAGCATCATTCCTTCCAAAGAACACCCAGGGCTGATCTCCTTCAGAATGGACTAGTTGGATCTCCTTGCAGTCCAAGGGACTCTCAAGAGTCTTCTCCAACACCACAGTTCAAAAGCATCAATTCTTCGGTGTTCAGCCTTCTTCACAGTCCAACTGTCATATCCATACACAACCACTGGAAAAACCATAGCCTTGACTAGACAGACTTTTGTTGCCGAACTAATGTCTTTGCTTTTGAATATGCTATCTAGATTGGTCATAACGTTCCTTCCAAGGAGTAAATGTCTTTTAATTTCATGGCTGCAATCACCATCTGCAGTGATTTGGGAGACCCCCAAAATAAAGCCTGACACTGTTCCCACTGTTTCCCATTCTATTTCCCATGAAGTGATGGGGCCAGATGCCATGATCTTTGTTTCTGAATGTTGAGCTTTAAGCCAACTTGTTCACTCTCCTCTTTCACTTTCATCAAGAGGCTTTTTACTTCCTCTTCACTTTCTGCCATAAGGGTAGTGTCATCTGCATATCTGAGGTTATTGATATTTCTCCCGGCAGTCTTGATTCCAGCTTGTGCTTCTTCCAGCCCAGCATTTCTCATGATGTACTCTGCATAGAAGTTAAATAAGCAGGGTGACAATAGATAGCTTTGATGTACTCCTTTTCCTATTTGGAACCAGTCAGTTGTTCCAATGTCCAGTCTAACTGTTGCTTCCTGACCTGTATATAAGTTTCTCAAGAGGCAGGTCAGGTGGTCTGGTATTCCCATCTCTTTCAGAATTTTCCACAGTATTGTGATCCATACAGTCCAAGGCTTTGGCATATTCAATAAAGCAGAAATAGATGTTTTCCTGGAACTCTCTTGCTTTTTCCATGATCCAGCAGATGTTGGCAATTGGATCTCTGGTTCCTCTGCCTTTTCTAAAACCAGCTTGAACATCTGGAAGTTCACGGTTCCTTGTGTTTGCTGCCTGTATTGCTGAAGCCTGGCTTAGATAATTTTAAGCATTACTTTACTACCTTGTGAGAACTTTCTTAAGTTCATGGCCCTTGATAGATTTCATGATATTTCATTTAAATTATAATTTGGATTTGATAAAGCCTTAAAGTTGGCTTCCCTGGTTGCTCAGTGGTTTAGAATCTGCCTGCTAAACAGAAGGCTTGGGTTCAATACTTGTGTTGGGAAGATCTTCTATGGGAGGAAATGGCAACCCTTTCCAGTATTCTTCCCCAATAGTTGAGTTGCTAAAGTATCCACCTGTAATGGAGGAGACCCTGGTTCAACTCCTGGGTTGGGAAGAACTACTGGAGAAGGGATAGGCTACCCACTACAATATTCTTGGGTTTTCCTCATGGTTCAGCTGGTAAAGAAACCACTTATAATTTTGGAGACCTAGGTTTAATCTCAGGGTTGGGAAGACACCCTGGAGAAAAGAACAGCTCCCATTCCAGTGTTCTGGCCTGGAGAAATTCATGGACTGTAAATGTTTACTTGGTATCTCTAATTTTTTTTGAAGAGATCTCTAGTCTTTCCTATTATAATATTTTTCTCTGTTTCTTTACAGTGATCACTGAGGAAGGCCTTCTTATCTCTCCTTGCTATTCTTTGAAACTCTGTATTCAAATGGGTATATCTTTCCTTTTATTCTTTGCCTTAGGCTTCTCTTCTTTTCTCAGCTATTTGTAAGGCCTCCTCAGACAACAATTTTGCCTTTTTGTGTTTCATTTTCTTGGGGATGGTCTTTATCATCGCCTCCTGTACAATGTCACAAACTTCCGTTCATAGTTCTTCAGGCACTCTGTCTATTAGATATAATTACTTGAATATATTTGCACTTCTACTGTATAGTCAGAAGGGATTTACTTTAGATCACAGCAGAATGGTCTAGTGGTTTTCCCTACTTTCTTCAATTTAAGCCTAAATTTGGCAATAAGCAATTCATGATCTGAGTCATAGTCAGCTCCCGGTCTTCTTTGGCTGACTGTATAGAGCTTCTCACTTCCACTGTATAATCATAAGGGATTTGATTTAGGTCATACCTGAATGGTCTTGTGGTTTTCCTTACTTTCTTCAATTTAAGTCTGAATTTGGCAATAAGGAGCTCATGATCTGAGCCACAGTCAGCTCCCGGTCTTGTGTTTGCTGACTGTATAGAGCTTCTCCATCTTTGGCTGCAAAGAATATAAGTAATCTGATTTTGGTGTTGACCATCTGGTGATGTCCATGTGTAGAGTCTTCTCTCATGTTGTTGGAAGGTGTTTGCTATGACCAGTGCGTTCTCTTGGCAAAACTCTATTAGCCTTTGCCCTGCTTCATTCTCTATTCCAAGGCCAAATTTGCCTGTTACTCCAGGTGTTTCCTGACTTCCTACTTTTGCATTCTCCTATAATCAACAGTCCTCTATAATGAAAATAACATCTTTTGGGGGTGTTAGTTCTAAAAGGTCTTGTAGGTCTTCATAGACCATTCAACTTCAGTTTCTTCAGTGTTATGGGTTGGGGCATAGACTTGGATTACTGTGATATTGAATGTTTTGCCATGGAAATGAACAGAGATCATTTTGTCATTTTTGAGATTACATCCAAGTACTTTATTTCGGACTCTTTTCTTGACTATGATGGCTACTCTATTTCTTCTAAGGGATTCCTGCCCACAGTAGTAGATATACTGGTCATCTGAGTTAAACTCACCATTCCAGTCCATTTTAGTTCACTGATTCCTAGAATATTGATATTTACAATTGCCATCTCCTGTTTGACCACTTCCAATTTGCCTTGATTCATGGACCTGACATTCCAGGTTCCTATGCAATATTGCTCTTTATAGCATCAGACCTTGCTTCTATCACTGGTCACATCCACAGCTGGGTATTGTTTTTGCTTTGGCTCCATCCCTTCATTCTTTCTGGAGTTTTTTCTCCACTGATCTCCAGTAGCATATGGGCACCTACTGATCCGGGGAGCTCCCCTTTCAGTCTCCTATCATTTATCCTTTTCATACTGTTCATGGGGTTCTCAAGGCAAGAATACTGAAGTGGTTTGCCATTCTCTTTTCTAGTGGACCACATTCTGTCAGACCTCTCCACCATGACACACTTGTCTTGGGTGGCCGCACAGGGCATTGTTTAGTTTCATTGAATTAGACAAGGCTAGATCTGATATATAGAGTGCCTGATGAACTATGGACTGAGGTTTGTAACATTGTACAGGAGACAGGGATCAAGACCATCCCCATGGAAAAGAAATGCAAAAAATTAAAATGGCTATTAAGGAGGCCTTACAAACAGCTGTGAAAAGAAGAGAAGTGAAAAGCAAAGCAGAAAAGAAAAGATATAAGCATCTGAATGCAGAGTTCCAAAGAATAGTAAGAAGAGATAAGAAAGCCTTCCTCAGAGATCAATGCAAAGAAATAGAGGAAAACAACAGAATGAGAAAGACTAGAGATCTCTTTATGAAAATTAGAGATACCAAGAGAACATTTCATGGAAGATGGGCTCGATAAAGAACAGAAATGGTATGGACCTAACAGAAGCAGAAGATATTAAGAAGAGGTGGCAAAAATACACAGAAGAAGTGTATAAAAAAGATCTTCACAATCAAGATAATCACGATGGTATGATCACTCACCTAGAGACAGACATCCTGGAATGTAAAATCAAGTGGGCCTTAGAAAGCATCACTATGAATAAAGCTAGTGGAAGTGATGGCATTCCAGTTGAGCTATTTCAAATCCTGAAAGATGATGCTGTGAATGCACTGCGCTCAATATGCCAGCAAATTTGGAAAACTCAACAGTGGCCACAGGACTGGAAAAGGTCAGCTTTCATTCCAATTCCAAAGAAAGGCAATGCCAAAGAATGCTCAAACTACCTCATAATTGCACTCATCTCACATGCTAGTAAAATAATGCTCAAAAGTCTCCAAGCCAGGCTTCAGCAATACATGAACTGTGAAGCTGGTTTTAGAAAAGGCACAGGAACCAGAGATCAAATTGCGAACATCCACTGGATCATGGAAAAAGCAAGAGAGTTCCAGGAAAACATCTATTTCTGCTTTATTGACTATGACAAAGCCGTTGACTATGTGGATTACAATAAACTGTGGAAAATTCTTCAATATATGTGAATACCAGACAACCTGAACTGCCTCTTGAGAAATCTGTATGCAGGTCAGGAAGCAACAGTTAGAACTGGACGTGGAACAACTGACTGTTTCCAAAAGGGAAAAGGAGAATGTCAAGGCTGTCTATTGTCACCCTACTTATTTAATTTATATGCAGAATACATCATGAGAAATGCTGGGCTGGAAGAAGCACAAGCTGGAATCAAGATTGCTGGGAGAAATATCAATAACCTCAGATATGCAGATGATACCACCCTTATGGCAGAAAGTAAAGAGGAACTAAAAAGCCTCTTGATGAAAGTGAAAGAGGAGAGTGAACAAGTTGGCTTAAAGCTCAACATTCAGAAAACAAAAACAAAGATCATGGCATCTGGTCCCATCACTTCTGGGAAATAGATGGGGAAACAGTGGAAACAGTGTCAAACTTTATTTTTCGGGCTCTCAAATCACTGCAGATGGTGGTTGCAGCCATGAAATTAAAAGACGCTTACTCCTTGGAAAGAAATTTATGACCAACATAGACAGCATTTTGAAAAGCATAGACATTAGTTTGCCAACAAAGGTCCACCTAGTCAAGGCTATAGTTTCTCCAGTGGCCACGTATGGATGTGAGAGTTGGACTGTGAAGAAAGCTGAGCACCGAAGATTATGCTTTTGAACTGTGGTGTTGGAGAAGACTCTTGAGAGTCCCTTGAACTGCAAGGAGATCCTGTCCATTCTAAAGAAGATCAGTCCTGGGTGCTCTTTGGAAGGAATGATGCTAAAGCTGAAACTCCAGTACTTTGGCCACCTCATGTAAAGAGTTGACTCATTGGAAAAGACTCTGATGCTGGGAGGGTTTGGGGCAAGAGGAAAAGGGGATGACAGAGGATGAGATGGCTGGATGGCATCACTGACTCAATGGACGTGAGTTGCAGTGAACTCCAGGAGATGGTGATAGACATGAGGCCTGGCATGCTGTGAGTCATGAGGTTGCAAAGTGTCGAACATGACTGAGCAACTGAACTGAACTGATAGAACTTGTCTATCTTTGGCTACAAAGAATATAAGCAATCTGATATTGGTATTTGCAATCTGGTGATGTCCATTTGTAGAGTCTTCTCTTGTGTTGTTGGAAGAGGGTGTTTGCTATAACCAGTGCGTCCTCTTGGCAAAACTCTGTTAGCCTTTGACCTGCTTCATTCTGTACTCCAAGGCCAAATTTGCCTGTTACTCCAGGTGTTTCTTGACTTTCTACGTTTGCATTCCAGTCCCCTACAATGAAAAAGACATTTTTTCTGGGTATTAGTTCTAGAAGGTCTTGTAGGTCTTCATAGAATCATTTAACTTCAGCTTCTTCAGTATTACTGGTCAGAACATAGACTTGGATTACTGTGATATTGAATGGTTTGCCTTGGAATTGAACAGAATCATTCTGTCATTTTTGAGATTGCATCCAAGTACTGCGTTTTGGACTCTTTTGTTGACTATGATGGCTACTACATTTCTTCTAAGGCATTCTTGCCCACAGTAGTAGATATAATGGTCATCTGAGCCTCTTGATGAAAGTGAAAGAGGAGAGTGAAAAAGTTGGCTTAAAGCTCAACATTCAGAAAACGAAGATCATGGAATCTGGTCCCATCACTTCATGGGAAATAGATGGGGAAAAAGTAGAAACAGTGTCAGACTTTATTTTGGGGGGCTCGAAAATCACTGCAGATGGTGACTGTAGCCATGAAATTAAAAGACGCTTACTCCTTGGAAGAAAAGTGAGGACCAACCTAGATAGTATATTCAAAAGCAGACATCACTTTGCCGACTAAGGTCCATCTAGTCAAGGTTATGGTTTTTCCTGTGGTCATGTATGGATGTGAGAGTTGGACTGTGAAGAAGGCTGAGCACCGAAGAATTGATGGGTTTTGAACTGTGGTGTTGGAGAAGACTCTTGAGAGTCCCTTGGACTGCAAGGAGATCCAGCCAGTCCATTCTGAAGGAGATCAGCCCTGGGATTTCTTTGGAAGGAATGATGCTGAAGCTGAAGCTCCAGTACTTTGGCCACCTCATGCAAAGAGTTGACTCATTGGAAAAGACTCTGATGCTGGGAGGGATTGGGGGCAGGAGGAGTCGGGGACGACCGAGGATGAGATGGCTGGATGGCATCACGGACTCAATGGACGCGAGTCTGAATGAACTCTGGGAGTTGATGATGGACAGGGAGGCCTAGAGTGCTGTGATTCATGGGGTTGTAAAGAGTCGGACACGACTGAGTGACTGAACTGAACTTAGTTAATTCGCCCATTCCAGTCCATTTTAGTTTGCTGATGCCTAAAATATCAATGTTCACTCTTGCCATCTCCTATTTGACCACTTCCAATTTGCCTTGATTCAGGAACCTAACATTCCAGGTTCCTATGCAATATTGCTCTTTACAGGTCAGACGTTGCTTCCATCCCAGTCACATCCACAGCTGGGTGTTGTTTTTGCTTTGGGTGTGTCTCTTCATTCTTTCTGGAGTTATTTCTCCACTCTTCTTCCAGTAGTATATCGGGCACCTACTGTCTTGGGGAGGTCATCTTGCAGTATCCTATCTTTTTGCCTTTTCATACTGTTCATGGGGTTCTCAAGGCAAGAATACTGAAGTGGTTTGACATTCCCTTCTCCAGTGGACCATGTTTTGTCATAACTCTCTGCCATGATTGTTTGTCTTGAGTGGCCCTACAGGGCATGACTCATAGTTTGTTGAGTTAGACAAGGCTGTGGTCCATATGATCAGTTTGGTTAGTTTTCTGTGATGATGCTTTTCATTCTGTCTGCCCTATGATTGTGAAGGATAAGAAGCTTATGGAAGCTTCCTGATGGGATAGATTGACTGAGGGGGAAACAGGGTCTTCTTCTGATGGGCAGGACCACGTTCAGTAAATCTTTAATCCAATTTTCAGTTGATGGGTGGGATTGTGTTCCCTCCCTGTTGCTTGACCTGAGGCCAAATGATTAAGAGGTGGCAAGAATACACAGAAGAATTATACACAAAAGCTTTTCATGACCCAGACAACCAGGATGGTGTGATCACTCACCTAGAGCCAAACAACTTAGACTGTGAAGTCAAGTGGGCCTTAGGAAGTATACTCTGAACAAAGCTAGTGAAGCTGATGGAATTCCAGATGAGGTATTTCAAATCCTAAAAGATGATACTGTGAGCGCACTGCACTCAATATGCTGGGTAAATTTGGAAAATTCTGCAGTGGCCACAAGACTGTAAAAGGTAAGTTTTCATTCCAATCTCAAAGAAAGGCAGTGTAAAAGAATGTTTACATTACTGCACGATTGCACTCACCTCACATGCTAGCAAATTAACGCTCAAAATTATCCAATCCAGGCTTCAACAATACATGAACCGTGAACTTCCAGATGTTCAAGCTGCATTTAGAAAAGGCAGAGGAACCAGAGATCAAGCAACATCCTCTGGATTAATGAAAAGCAAAAGAGTTCCAGAAAAACATCTACTTTTCTTTATTGACTATGCCAAAGGCTTTGACTGTGAGGATTACAAAAAACAATGGAAAAATTTTTAAGAGATGGGAATACCAGACCACCTGACCTGCCTCCTGAGAAATCTGTATGCAGGTCAAGAAGCAACAGTTAGAACTGGACATGGAATAACAGACTGGTTCCAAATTGTGAAAGGAGTACATCAAGGCTGTATATTTTCACCCTGCTTATTTAACTTATATGCAGAATACATCATGTGAAATGCCAGACTGAATGAAGCAAAAGATGGAATCAAGATTTCTGGGAGAAATATCAATAACCTTAGATATGCAAATGACACCACCCTTATGAAAGAAAGTGAAGAGGAACTAGAGAGACTCTTGATCAACGTGAAATAGAGTGAAAAATTTGGCTTAAAACTCAACATTCAGAAAAATAAGATCATGGCACCTGGTCCCATCATTTCATGGCAAATATATGGGGAAACAATGGAAATAGTGAGAAATTTTACTTTCTTGGGGGCTTCAAAATCACTGCAGCTGTTGACTGCAGCCATGAAATTAAAAGACACTTGCCTCTTGAAAGAAAAGCTATGACCAACCTAGACAGCATATGAAAAAGCAGAGACATTCCTTTACCAACAAAGGTCTGTCTAGTCAAAGCTATGGTTTTGCCAGTAGTCATGTATGGATGTTTGAGTTGGGCTATAAAGAAAGCTGAACATGGAAGAATTGATGCTTTCAAACTGTGGTGTTGGAAAAGACTCTTGAAAGTCCCTTTGACAGCAAGGAGATCCAACCAGTCCATCCTAAAGGAAATCAGTCCTAAATATTCATTGGAAAGACTGATGCTGAAGCTGATATTCCAATACTTTGCCAAACTGATGTTAAGAACTGTCTCATTGGAAAAGACCCTTATGCTAGGAAAGCTTGAAGTCAGGAATAGAAGGAGCTGACAAAGGTTGAGATGGTTTAATGGGATCACCGACATGATGGACATGAGCTTGTTAGGCTGCAGGAGTTAGTGATGGACAGGGAAGCCTGATGTGCTGCAGTCCATGGAGTCACAAAGAGTTGGACATGACTGGTCAACTGAAATGAACTGTATAGTCCATGTGTGGCAAAGAGTTGAGCATAACTGAGCTGCCTTCACTTCACTTTCCAGTATTCTGCCTGGGAAATCCCATGGATAGAGGAACGTGATTGGCTACAGTCCATGGGGTTTCAGAAGAGTTGGAAACTTAGTGACTAAACAACAAAATAATTAAAATAAGGTGATTGTATCACTTCAAGTTCTTTCATTGGATTGAAAGTAAAATGATGTCTGTTTTCCTTTTTTAAAACGTAGTCTGTGTGACTCAGGAGTCAAAATTTGAATGGAAAATACATCTCCTTAATCAAAAGTTATAATGAAAGCCTTAGAAATGCCAACATCTTCTAATTGTTTCCATAGGAAAATTATATTTTTAAAGAAGATATCATTCTGTTATTAATTTCAAGTTTTCTTTTGAAACAGTATATATTACAGCATTTTATTTTGTCATATTTATAAGTATTTTGCTTGACAGAATTCTTTGTAAATGCCTAACCTAAATTAGTTTTCTTAGAAATACAAAAACTGATTTACCATCTACATCATTCAGAAATGTCAAAGCCATAACAGATGCACAAAACAAAGGTATACGCATCACATGATCTAGTTTTTAGAGAAATTGTTGGTGTTGACACATTCCTTTAAATGCATCATGAATGAAGGTGCTTTGTTTGGGGATAAATAATATTTTGTGGAATTTGTTGGAATAGAGTTCACTGATAAAGACAATATAATCTACATTACCTTCTAAACAATGAACAGAAACAGAAATAATAAATCTAAATATTAGAAAATATGGAATGAAGACTCCACAATTCTAGATATTATTGCTTAATTTTCCATTTGGAGGTGGCAGGTCAAAGTGCTTGAGACTTCAGTCACTTAAAAGGTATTGCTGATATACTCTCGATGACAGTCTCAATGATCACATACAATCAAATTATATTAAAAAGTAATAACAAAAATGACAAGTATATTTTCAGACTGATATTGGAAAAGGTAGAAGGTCACTAAAGACCAGTAATCATAAGTTCCAAATGTTCTAAAAATAACAAATACATGTCTAAAAAAGATATCATGGAAAAGAATCACCAAATCATATGATATTGAATGACAGTTGTAAACAATGATTGAAGTGAAGTGAAGTGAAGTGAAGTCGCTCAGTCCTGTCCGACTCTTTGCGACCCCGTGGACTGTAGTCCGCCAGGCTCCTCTGTCCATGGGATTCTCCAGGCAAGAATACTGGAGTGAGTTACCATTTCCTTCTCCAGGGGATCTTCCCGACCAAGGGATTGAACCCGGGTCTCCTGCATTGGAGGCAGATGCTTTAACCTCTGAGCCACCGGGGAAGCCCCAAACAATGATTATATAAATATAAATACATTTTACATTGGGAAGTGAGAACGTGAGAAATTTTTCAAGCTATTTTAGTTTAACTACCGTTGTTGTTTTTTAATGGATAAGTCGTGTCTGACTCTTTGTGACCCCATGGACTGCAGCACACAGGGTCCTCTATCCTCCACTATCCCCCAGTGTTTACTCAAATTCATGACCATTGAGCCAGTGATGCTATCTAGCCATCTCATTCTCTGCTGCTGCTTTCCCCTTTTGCCTGTAATCTTTCCCAGCATTAGGAGCCTTTGGGCTTCCCTGGTGGCTCAGATGGTAAAGCGTCTGCCCGCAATGCGGGAGACCTGGGTTCGATTCCTGAGTCAGGAACATCCCCTGGAGAAGAAAATGGCAATCCACTCCAGCACTTTTGCTTGGAAAATCCCATGGACGGAGGAGCCTGATAGGCTACAGTCCATGGGGTCGCAAAGAGTCGGACGTGACTGAGAGACTTCACTTTCTTTCACTTTCCAGTGAGTCAGTTCTTTATATCAGGTGGCCAAAGTACTGGAACTTCAGCTTCAGCATCAGTCCTTCCATATATTCAGGGTTGATTTCTTTAGGATTGATGGTTTGATCTCCAGGCGGTCCAAGAGACTCTCAAGAATCTTCTCCAGAACCACAATTGGGAAGTATCAGTTCTTCAGCTCTCAGTCTTCTTTATAGTCCAACTCTCACATCTATATGTGACTTCTGGAAAAAACGTGGGTTTGACTATGTGGACTTTGTTGGTAAAGTGATGTCTCTGCTTTTTAATATGCTGTCTAGGTTTTCCATATCTTTCTTTCCAAGGAGTAAACATCTGTTAGTTTCATGGGTGCAGTTACCATCTGCAGTGATTTTGGAGTCCAAGGAAAGAAAAACTGTCACTGCTTCCACTTTTTGTCCTTCTATTTGCCATGAAGTGATGAAGCTGGATATCATGATCTTAGTTTCTTGAATCTTGAGTTCTAAGTAAGCTTTTTCACTCTCAAGAGGCTCTTTAGTTCCTCTTCACTTACTACCATAGAATGGTAACATCTGCATATCTGAGATTGTTGATATTTCTCCTGGCAATCTTGACTTCAGCTTGTGATTCATCCAGCCTGGTATTTTAATCTACATATAGGTTAAATAAGCAGGATGACAATACGCAACTTTGAAGTACTCCTTTCTCAATTTTTAACCACTCTATTGTTCCATTTAAGGTTCTAACTGTTGCCTCTTGACCTGCATACAGGTTTCTCAGGAAACAGGTAAGGTGATCTGACACTCCCATCTCTTTAAGAATTTTCCCAATTCTTGTTGTTATCTAGAGTCAAAGGCTTTAGCATAGTCAATGAAGCAGAAGTAGCTATTTTTCTGAAATCCCATTGCTTTCTCCATGATCAAACATATGTTAGTAATTTGATCTCCAGTTCCTCTGCCTTTTTAAACCCAGTTTATACATCTGGAACTTCTCAGTTCACATTCTGTTGAAGCCTTGCTATAAGGATTTTGAATATTACCTTGCTAGCATGTGAAATGAGCTCAATTATAAGGTAGTTTGATCATTCTCTGGCATTGCTTAAATATAGTATCCATTAAGCCAAATTCTTTCTCATCTAAAGTTTTCTCATGTTCTGAGATCACGTTGCTCTCTTTCTACTTAGGATATAGTATGTTCTTATATAAACTTCTGTATTTCTTCATATCACTTGCTACAGCTGTATTTAACACTATCTGTGCAAGTGCTTATTTAATATTTATGTTGCCTGTTAGGCTATATATGCTCCATGTTATCAGGGATCATATATCTAGTTTATAACTAAGTCCTTGATCCTTGACATATGATAGGTAGCATACATTAATTGTACCCAATGTTCTAAGCAGAGCTATAAAGAGTCTCAAGTAGCCAAAAATTTTAAAAAAATCACAGGTCACAAGCTGAGTTGCAAAAGAAAATGTACAAAAAATGTTAAATATTCATATGTGTTTCCTTTTACAGTTGTGCTTTAACATAAGTAAGTTGTTGTTGGAGAAATGTAATAAATCTTCTAGTAATCTAGAGAAGTGGAAAATGTTTTTGATTAGATACTTATTCTGATTTAATTTCCAACTACTATTCTAGCAAAACAGCAGTGATTGTCATAAGAAGATTCTTCCATTTATATCCATGAATATAAAGATGTCAGATCTTTGAGAATCTGATTAAAACTGTAGATCCTTTCCAGAAAGATAAAGCAAATATACCCTCCAAAAAGTAAAAACAAAAACAAAATCCCCACAGATAAATATTTATAAATTTTGCCACTTGGGAATAGTTCATAAACTTCCTGCTAATGACATGTTCTAATTTGCAACCATAATTTAAGACTAAAAGGAAATTTTTTCATTCTATTAAAAATTGTTGTAGTTGCAGTTTACAAGGCAAATATTTCAATCAATATCTTTCCTTATTTTTAAAGACTTTAGCAAATCACACTGTTGGCCTCTATTGATGACAGTCTCATTTGATTCATTTAACCTTCAGGGACCTAATTTTGCATACTTTTGAACTATTTTCAGGTGTCAATAACGATATGTGTATGTTGAATCAGAACTACATCCTACAAATGGTACGCTAATTACTTGAGTATTCTTACCTTAAATTACAGCCTGTTTGAAGCTGAAAAAATTTTAAACGGGTCTTGTAGTTGTTCTTTAAAGACAGATTCTTAAACAAGGGCCCTGGGTGTAATAACTGCAATGCTTTCTCCAGTGGACCGCAGGCTTTTCTTCGGTAGAGCATAAAATGCCTCACACATGCTATCAGAGCTAGACATGTGGACTGTAAACAACTTTCCACTCAGTGAGGACCCTACTCCATTGTGGAGACCCCATCTTTTTTGTAATAAAATCCTCAGAGGATGAGTGTAAAGAGAGAAGAGAGAAAAATCATTTCTGTATCTGTATGAGGACTTCTTATTCTCAGTTATATCTTCCATCTAAGAATGAACAAAAGTATTTTTTTTTTTTAACTAAGGAACTCTACCTAACTGGCTCAGAATGAGATATTCATATGAAACTGGGAGAATGGCTCTAAATTCAGTAAAAGGTCTATCTCTTCCATTTTTTTTTTTAATTTCCAGAAGAGGAAAGCCATGGAAAGGTAGACTTTTATAATACTGTCTTTAAATAAACACAAAATTTCAGTGCTTAATTTCCTCATGTGTGTCATTAGGGTAAGAAAAGATGCCATTCACATCCCTTTGATGGGCTTCCCAGGTGGCAGATTGGTAAAGAATCCTCCTGCCAAAGTAGGAGACACAAGAGAGAATGATTCCAATTCCTGGGTCAGGAAAATCCCCTGGAGAAGGAAATGGCAACCCATTCCAGTTGCCTGGAGAATTCCATGGACAGAGGAGCCTGGTGGGCTACAGTTCATGGGGTCAGAAAGAGGTGTACACAACTGAGCACGTGTGCACACTACGAGGAGTAAATGAGCCACTACCACCATCCCGAGGCTCATAATGCTATCTCAGTGTTAAACTCAACTAATGCCAATGCCAGTATTCATATCTTTAATTTTATTAAAATGCAAATATTTGTTACCATGTGTCTTATTGCTTGTAACTGACAGAAACTAATTACATTTTTTGATAATTATGTTATTTCTTTGAAAACAATTGTTTGACCATTTATGATTTACTGCCAGTTATTTGTAACATGTTTTTCTTTAGTAGTTATAGGATATTCAAAATTAATTTTATATAGTATGTTCTTCAAAACGGGTTACAAATTTTATAAATATAAAGAGTAAGGTTATTTAAAAAATTTTTGAATGAATACTAAAATTATATTAAGCATGATGTTTTCCCATATGGAAAATCCAAAATAGCCATTAATGTACTTAGATTTTCAAAGGCAATTAGTGGCATCACTTTGGAATTCACTAACTTTTTCTTTAATAGGTTCTGTTACTCTTAGAAAATGAGGTATTTTCAATGAAAGAAATTTCACATTCTTTTTTTTTCCCCTCTCATGAAAACAGCACCCTACAAATCGGTGCCAAATGATGCACAAAAATCCCTGGGTATCTTAAAGAGGAAAAAATTATTTAAGTAAACAGATAAATCTTTAGAACATTTGTCTTTATATGAGAAACTCCTACTGTTGGTCTCTAACCTGCAGGGCATTAGTCTTCTCTAAATTGCCAATGGTGTCCCACAGCTCAATGAAAAATAGACATCACTGGAGGAAATAGCACATTCTCCCACAAGAATTTCCAGACAGACATGAGCTTAAAAAAATACATAAAACAGATTATTTTCTGTTGTTGGATATTTTATCAAGGGTTTTTACATATTTATTTTCTCAGCTGTGCAAAAACAATACATAACTTTGAGTAAGCCACCAGGTCAAAATGTAAAAATGTACAGTAATATGCTAATTATTTAAACTATCCAACAAGAAGGATTCCACATAAGAGATTACTCTTTAAAAGTAGTGAATGAGTTATCATCAAATACTGTTTTTTCGCTTTCAAATTAATATCAGTAAAGATGGTTTTACTGTTCAAAAACTGTAAATTTTATTCATTATCCAATTAACAGAATTTATGGCGGGAAGCAATTAAGAACAGCTTTCTTGTTTATGAAACATATTTGGGTGAAAATTAAATCATTAATTTATGTTACACTGTGAAGTGATTTAGTCAAAGCATTTCTCATGTTTTCTTGAAAGTATCAAACTCCTTCTACAGATGCTTCATTGTCTCTTCCTTTCAACTTCTGCTATATACACACCACAAAATGTTACACAGGAAGCAAGTTAAAAGTAGGATTGGGACATACACTGACATGTGCTGGGGAGAGAGGGGAAGGACATACAGGAGCCAGCTCTAAAAACTATGTTTCAGATAGCAATAATCCCCGGAGAATAGCACCACTCATCAGCTCTAAGATTTTTCACTAGAAGTAGAAGAGAGGGATCTTGATTGAAACTGTCAACTTGTATTGAGTTCTCATGTGTTCCTTCAGGACATAGGGTATGGTTTTTCTTTTGTGTTGCTTATGGTTTTTAAACCAAGAATGTTAGGCTTTTTCACAATATGAACTGTTCTTACTAAATAAATTTATGTACATGTTTATGACTCTTTCTGCAGCTGAACTAGATAATCCACAAATTGTGAGTGCCATGTGTTCTCAGTTGCTCAGTTGTATCTGACTCTTTGTGACCCCATGGACTGTAGCCTGCCAGGCTCCTCTGTCCATGGAATTTTCCAGGCAAGAATACTGGAGTTGGTTGCCATTTCCTTCCCCAAGAGATCTTCCTGACCCAAGGATTAAACCCTTATCTTCTGTGTCTCCTGCATTGGCACAGGGTTTCATTACCACTGAGCCACCTAGGAAGCCCAATTCATAAGCTACCATTTATGTTTTTACAAGTGAGTTACAGTCGGCAACATTCAAACTGTAAACATTCATCATTGTCAATAGTTTTTATCACTATTTTTAAGTTACCTGAAGCTAATAACATTGATCTTTCTCTTAGAACAAGTAGTTATATTTAAAGATAGCTCTACAATAGAGTGGGTAGAATTGTCTGCATTTTGGGGGTCTGCTACTACTGCTGCTAAGAGACTTCAACCGTGTCCGACTCTGTACGACTCCATAGATGGCAGCCCACCAGGCTCCCTGGTCCCTGAGATTCTCCAGGCAAGAAAACTGGAGCGGGGTGCATTGCCTTCTCCATTTGGGGGTCTAGTTTTCTGCAAATTTTACTCTGGTTGTTTTGTTTCTTTATGTGAGTGTGTGATTGAGTGAGACTGAGAGGAAAATAGGGAAGGAGAAAGGAAAAGGGAGAATGAAAGAGAGAGAGAACAAGGAAACAATGCACAGGAGGGGTTGGCATGAATATATGCATGCCAATGTCTAGCATCTAAAATCATATTCAACGTTTGTCGGTGTCCTCCAGATAAGTCAGGTAAGCCAACAGGAGAATACACACCATAGGAATTCATTTGGTATCTCAGCAAAAGTGTGTTAGGAAGGACTTGCTTTAAAATTGGGGCTTGTATTAGGTGATTTTATGAATTTTTTGAGGACATGGGACTTTACTTTGAATTGGATACTGTTACGAAGCAAGAATAGTATTTGATGTGGTATCTCAACAAATCTTGCTTAAAAGATAGAAAGACGAGACCTAACAAATACCATCTGGTACCTGGCAAAGAAGCAAAGATCATTCATATTATCCAGGGAGGAGATTAGCACTAGTGGTGAAGAACCTGCTTGCCAGTATAGGAGATGTAAGAGACGCAGATTCAATCCCTGGGTCCTGAAGATCCTCTGGAGAAAAGAATGGCAAGCTACCCCAGTATTTTCACCTGGAAAATCCCATGGACAGAGGAGCCTGGTGGGCTACAGTCCACTGGGTTGCAAAGAGTCAGACACGACTAAAGTGACTTAGCACACACACACACATATTAGGCCACTTTCACGTTTTGTCTGGGTTTACACAAGACTACAGAATGACTGTGTTTGCCTCAATTCTTCAGTCACAAAGTGGCCTTGTCTGAGGTTTGGATCCTGTGAAATAATTTATGTTGAATAAAAGAGCACCACAATCTACGAGTGAGTGTCATGTCATGCCAGCTTACAGCAAAATCAAGTCTTAGAAAATAATACCAGTGAAATTCCTGGATCTCAGGGGTTGCACTTCTCTTTCTCACATTTTTAAAAATTTCTTTTTAAAAACATTCTTTTTTTTTAATTTTCATTTTTACTTTACTTTACAATACTGTATTGGTTTTGCCATATATTGACATGAATCCACCATGGGTGTACATGAGTTCCCAATCCTGAACCCCTGCTCCCACTTCCCTCCCCATATCATCTCTCTGGATCATCCCCGTGCACCAGCCCCAAGCATCCTGTATCCTGTATCAAACATAGACTGGTGATTCGTTTCTTACATAATAGTATACATGTTTCAGTGCCATTCTCCCAAATCCTCCCACCCTCTCCCTCTCCCTCAGAGTCCAAAAGTCCATTCTATACAACTCTGTCTCTTTTGCTGTCTTGCGTACAGGTTTATCATTACCATCTTTCTAAATTCCATATATATGTGTTAGTATACTGTATTGGTGTTTTTCTTTCTGGCTTACTTCACTCTGTATAATCGGCTCCAGTTTCATCCACCTCATTAGAACTGATTCAAATGTATTCTTTTTAATGGCTGAGTAATATTCCATTGTGTATATGTACCACAGCTTTCTCATCCATTTATCTGCTGATGGACATCTAGGTTGTTTCCATGTCCTGGCTATTATAAACAGTGCTGCAATGAACACTGGGGTACATGTGTCTCTTTGAATTCTGGTTTCCTTGGTGTGTATGCCCAGCAGTGGGATTGCTGGGTCATATGGCAGTTCTATTTGTAATTTTTTAAGGAATCTCCACACTGGTCTCCATAGTGGCTGTACTAGTTTACATTCCCACCAACAGTGGAAGAGGGTTCCCTTTTCTCCACACCCTCTCCAACATTTATTGCTTGCAGACTTTTGGATTGCAGCCATTCTGACTGGTGTGAAACGGTACCTCATCATGGCCTTGATTTGCATTTCTCTGATAATGAGTGATGCTGAGCATCTTTTCATGTGTTTGTTAGCCATCCGTGTGTCTTCATTAGAGAAATGTCTATTTGGTTCTTTGGCCCACTTTTTGTTTGGGTTGTTTATTTTTCTGGAATTGAGCTGCATAAGTTGCTTGCATATTTTTGAATTAGTTGTTTGTCAGTTGCTTCATTTGCTATTATTTTCTCCCATTCAGAAGGCTGTCTTTTCACCTTGCTTACAGTGTCCTTTGTTGTGCAGAAGCTTTTAATTTTAATTGGATCCCATTTGTTTATTTTTGCTTTTATTTCCAGTATTCTGGGAGGTAGATCATAGAGGATCCTGCTGTAATGTATGTCAGAGAGTGTTTTGCCTATGTTCTCCTCTAGGAGTTTTATAGTTTCTGGTCTTACGTTTAGATCTTTAATCCATTTTGAGTTTACTTTTGTGTTTGGTATTAGAGAGTGATCTAGTTTCATTCTTTTACAAGTGGTTGACCAGTTTTCCCAGCATCACTTGTTAAAGAGATTGTCTTTACTCTATTGTATATTCTTGCCTCCTTTGTCGAAGATAAGGTGTCCATAGGTGTGTATTTCTAATTTGTTTATTTTTAATTGGAGGGTAAGTACAGTATGGTATTGGTTTCTGCATACGTCAACATGAATCAGTCATAGGTATACATATGTCCTCTCCCTCTTGAACCTGCCTCCCACCTCCTACCACTCTATGTTGTCACAGATCCCTGGGTTTGAGTTCTCTGTCATACAGCAAATTCCCACTGGCTGTCTATTTTATATATGGTAATGTATGCGTCTCAATGCTACTCTTTCAACTCATCACACCCTCTCCTTCCCCCACAGTATCCACAAGCCTGTTCTTTATCTCTGGGTCTCCTTTGCTGTCCTGCAAATAGGTTCATCAAGACCATCTTTCTAGATTATATATAGATAGATAGGTAGATACATTAATATATGATATTTGTTTCTCTCTTTCTGACTTACTTCACTGTATATAAGCTCATGGTTCAGCCACCTCATTAGAACCAACTCAAATGAGTTCCTTTTGATAGCTGAGTGATATTCCATTGTACAAATGTACCACTACTTCTTTATCCACGCATCTGTTGATGGACATCTAGGTTGCTTTCACATCCTAGCTATTGTCTAACACATAGTATCTTTTTCATATTTAGACATGTTTCCTGAATACATATCATGTAAGGTAAGATATAATAAGTTAAAAGAAAAGAAAAAAAAAAGACTACAAATAAAAAAACTACTACAAAAATGTTGGTAGCCCTATCATGTTTGTGTTGTTGTCATTCTATCTCAGAATAAATAGATCCGATTATCAAGCTGTTATTTTAAAATTTAAAAAGTTTTATTATCTTAGATAATAGAGTTCATTCCAATTTTTGTAGAAAATTTTAAATACAATATCTACAATTTTTAATATCTGGGACTTCTTACTTGTCTGCTATAATCCTTAAATATTATATCATCTTCTTCAAAAGTATCTCAGATAATACAATGCTTGTGATCATACTACACATAATTTTCTTAGGAGACTTTTTAAAAACAGATAACTGTCTTCAAAATTTTTGTTGATTTAAGATAGAGATGAGACAACAACATTGAACCCACAGTCTCTGGTTTGAAGACAGTCCATTGTTCACTCAGCATTTGGGGAAACTTATTCAGTAGAGCATTGAGTGTCAAGTCTATGTAACACAGCTGGACAAAGAAAGGAGCCAAGAAGAACTAATTTTCTGAACTAGCAAATATATATAGCTCTCATCAGATAATTCAAAGGGCTCCATAATTATAGAAAGCACGCTGAGAAAAAGACTCATGATTTCAACCAACTTGGAGTGGTCAGGGTTGCTTTAAATTGTGGGAATAATTTTGAAACATTAAATGTCATTTGCAAAGTTTAAGCCTATGATAATGCCACTTAATCGTATAAAGGAATACAAATAAGTGCCAAGAAAATTGAGAAATATTAAAAGTAGGAATGAAAAGCTAAAATATAAAAGAAACTTCAAGGTATTTAAAACATAAAATTTTTTACCATATGATTTAGAAAAAGAAAAAAATCTACAAAAAATACTGATTTACAAAAGAGTCAAATTTACCTCCTTTTATTGAACTTAGCATGTAGTCTTAAGATGAATTATCATACAAATTAAATGTATAATGTGATAAACAAATATAAAGGAAAAAAACATTATAAACCAAAATTTAAGAAATTAGTCTATATTATTTCAACTGAAAAAGACTAGGAAACCTGAGTAGGCACTTGATTTAAAGGTGATCAACAGTTTATAGTTCTGCTTCCAATAGTAACAGCAATACCACCACCACCACCACCCACACCACAAACACACACACACACAAATGATCTATGAATCTGGACAAGCTCCTTAGGCAGCACCTGTGATCTTCCTCATGCTGCTTTCTTGCCTCATCAGTCTGCCCAATTGCTAATAAAGTTACAATCACTGTGCCCATTTGCTATTTCTTTGTCCACATAACCAATCAGGTTTTTTTTTCCCATTAAAAAAAATAATTGGATGATAATTGCTTTACAATGTTGCATTGGTTTCAACCATATAACAGTGTGAATCAGCCAAAAGTATACATACATCCCCTACCTCTTAAACCTTCTTCCCAGCACCCTGCTGCATCTCATCCCTCTAGGCTGTCACAGAGCATGCGATTGAGCTCACTGAGTTATATAGCAACTTCCCACTGGCTATTTATTTTACGTGTTTCAATGCTACTCCCTCAACCCTCTCCTTCCCTCCCTGTGTACACAAGCCTGTTCCCTAGGTCTGCGTCTCCAATGGTGCCCTGCACTCAGGTTAGTGATTTTAGTGATTACCATTTTATCTTGATTCCATATATGTGCATTAATATATAATTATATTTTTTCTCTTTCTGACTTAATTGACTCTGTATAACAGGCTCAAGGTTGATCTGCCTCAGTTCAATTGACTCAAATGCATTCCTTTTCATAGCTAATATTCCATTGTACATATGCACCACGACTTCTTTATCTACACTTCTGTTGATGAACATCTAAGTTGCTTCCATGTTCTGGATATTATAAATAGTGCTGCAATAAACACTGGGGTACCTGTGTCTTTTTCAAATATGGTTTTCTCAGGGTTATGCTCAGTAGTGGGTTTGCTAGGTCATATCACCCTTGACATAAATCACAGCAAGATCCTTGTGACTCACCTCCAAGAGAAATGGAAATAAAAATAAATAGGACCTAATTAAACTTAAAAGCCTTTGTGCAGCAAAAGAAACTACTGCTTTTTTGTCATTGTTTAGTTGATGAGTCCTATCTGACTTTTTTGCAACCCCATGGACTATAGACCACTAGAGTCCTCTCTCCAAGGGAAGTTCCAGGCAAGAATACTGGAGAGGGTTGCCATTTCCTTCTCTAGGGGATCTTCTCAACCCAGGGATTGAACTCCCATCCCCTGCATTGGTAGGTGGATTTTTACCACTGACTCACCAGGAAAGCCCAAAGAAACTATAAACAAAATGAAGACAGTCTTAAGAATACCATAAAATACTTGCAACAAAGAAACTGACAAAAGTTTAATCTAAAAAATATACAAACAGCTCATGCAGCTCAATATCAGAAAAACAAACTAAATCAAAAAATAGGTAGAAGATCTAAATAGACATTTCTCCAAAGAAGACATACAAATGGACAATAAACACATGAAAAGATGCTCAACATTGGTCATTTTAGAGAAATGCAAATAAAAAATACAATGAGGTATCACCTCACACAGGTCAAAATGTCCATCATTAAAAAAATCTACAAACAATAAATGCTGGAGAGCATGTGGAAAAATATGAACCCTCTTGCACTGTTGGTGGAATGTAAATGGATTCAACCATTATGGAGCACAGTATGGAGGTTTCTTAAAAAAAAAAAAACTAGGAATAAAACTACCAATTAGTTTTTTTTACAGTATTTCTCCAAAGAGCAAACTTCTTGGACATTTCTCCTTAATTAATTATATTATGTCCACTGGGACAATAGGAAACATAAACTACAGTCAATATATCTCTCAGAAGCAATCACTATTTTGATTTCTGTCACCATCCATTATGAGTTTTGTGTGTTCTTGATTTTCATGTAAATGAAAACAATTTTTTGTAGCTGAACTTTTTTTTCCACTCAGCATTATGGCATTAGGAGCAGTACATATTACCACATATAGGAGTAATTCATCCTTTTTATTACTATTAATAAACATTACAGATACATATTGGATTTTTATGAATAAACTATTATGACTTTTAAAAATATATTTTGGTGTTATAACCATACATTTCTGAATATGTCTATATATTCAAGGTTAAGTAAGTAATGCTACTTAGTTTTTCAAAGTGGTCACACAAATTAAATAACACACTGATAATACATAAAAATATCATTCTCACTCTGGGATAGACATATCTCCTGAGTTTCAATTTACATTTCTCTTGTGTAAAATATTTTGAGCTACTTTTAATTTTCTATTTGCCTTTAATATCCTCTTTTGAGAAGCACCTATTTTCCTCTTTAGTTGCTGATTTAAAAAAAATACATGAAAGGCCATTCTATGTTAATGGGATGGAACTATTAGCACATATGAATTTTACTGATCCCCAAGTAGTGTGTATGGAAGGAATTGCAGAAAAATATGTTAACTGGATACTCAGAAGAACTCAATTCCCTTATCTGACTTTGCAAGTAGTAAAAGTATATGAAACTCAAGACCTTTAATTTGAAAAGCTCATGGCAGATGCTGCACGACTGCTTCTGTGATAAATGTGTGCTGGGAAATGGACACAAGACAGGGTTGCCAGACAAAATTAATGGTATTTGTGTCCCAGCTGAGTCATAAGTATTACCAGATTCTTGCCAATTATTTGAATTAGGTTGGATAAAGACAGGAAAATCCATAACATGATTAAACAGCCTTTTTCTCTTCTTCATTTTTTTCTCTCCATTAGACACCCTTATTTTTACGCAGTGGACTTTACCATCAAGTTTTGCCTGAGAATAAAATTGGTTCATGTGCAAGAATATAACCTTGTATTTATTTTAGTGTAATATTCAAAGTTTTGGGGGGAGGATAAGGGAATTATTTATACAGATATATAAAATACTCTTAAAATAAACAACTATTTTCACAAATGAGATTATACAACACTAGTATCATTACTAAATATTTTAAAAATAAACAGCAGAAAGCCTATTATTCTTAATTAGTTCAATCACTTATTTATTGCATATAGCATGTCTAATTCATTTATTATAAAATATAACCTTAATATATAATATTCATTCTCATGACTTTCAGTTTGGCGAAATTCTCAATTTAATTCTTGACTTTCCTTTCTTCCACACCATGGTGTCAAATCTAACGTCATCAAACTTCAAATAAGCAACATGTAAGTGATACTATCTATCATGAATTAAAAACTTAACTATTCAATATACCAGAGATAAAATAAGAACATAACTTTTATCATTAAAGAAAACTAGCTTATAAGAAAAGCATGCAGTCAAGTAATCCTTATCAAAATAAATATCTGTTTTAATATTATTTGATAGAAACATGCATATTTCATAAGCTATCGATTTTGTGATAAGAGCATAGTAAGACATATTTATAAATAAGAGATGATATTTGAAATGATTCTTGAAAAAGTCAAAGGACATTGCTGGTAAAGTGAGCAGGGTAAGCTGAGGAAAAGTATGGCATGCTCAGAGGAAAAAAAAGTTAAAAGAAGTAGGAAAAAAAGTAGTAAAAATAAGTATGTAAAAAAGAAAAGAGACATATTGAACTTTCAAATATAGATATTTCACATACTTTCATAATTATATGTTTATATAAAGAATGATATGTAAACTTTGAAGAATATCCTAATTGTCTTATTAATAAGAAAAAATGAAAGTTGAGAAAATATGTGGCATAACTATTTTGTATAAAAGTACAGTGATAATTGAAGTCACACTTATGTATATATGAAAATACACATGAATAGATAAGAGATAAAGAGTAGGTAGCATACAAATCACCTTAACATTACTGGCTGGAAGGGAGAGTAAAAAATAACAGTAATAAATGAGTGAGACTGGGGACTTCTCTGGTGGTCCAGTGGTTAAGAGTCCTCCTTGCAATGCAGGGGGCGCGGCACCAATGCCTTGTCAAGGAACCAAGATCCTGTATGCCCTGAGTCAACTAAGCGCATGTACCACAATTAGAGGGCCTACCTGGCGAGCCAGGTGCCAAAACAAATATCCCACATGATGCAATGAAGATCTGTGCCACAATGAAGACCCAGGCAGCCAAAAAAATTTAAGTGCCAGACTCATTAAAGGATGTGTCTATAGAGAAAAAAAAAAAAGAAACTTTAAATAAAATGATTCCAAGTACTTAAAAATTATAACAGGATATTCATAAAATGTTAATGATGATGAACACATTAAAAAAATTAATGTCTACCGTGCTGTCAATGCCTAGAATATAGAGGTATACAATAGCCTGGCAGTTTTGTTTCTTTACATCTATCTATGTCACTGTACATCTACCGAAGAAAATATGCTTTGAGAAATTTTTCTAATTGCTTAAATTTTTAAAAATGGATAAAGTTTTTTTGCTTCTATATGATACAAACAAATTCAGTGAAGTATTCTTTCTGGTTAAGAAAAAAATAAATTGGCCCTTACATGGGCAAAATTTTTGCATTTTCAACCAGCTTGATATATCAATTCCCTCGGTGCTTTCCTATTAAAATTACCAAATTTGTCACCACCACTCTTCTCATAAAAATGGGGAAGTTTTTGATAATTGGTATCTTACTTGCATTAACTTATTGGATTGGCCTTTGACAAATGAACTAAGAATTATTATACTGAAATATAAATATTATTGATATCTCAAAAAGCAATGTGCATGTTGTCTCCCTTAAATTGACTGTATTCCAGGCATCTGAAATAGAAAGACTTTCTTTGGAACTAGATTAGAGGATTTAACCTACAACTTTTTTGTAACAAACTAACATCTAATATCTGGTACTTAAGTATAAAAAATATAAATGACAGAAATTTTCTGAATTTCCTTCATTTATTATTATTTTTTTTGACCTAGGCTTTACTGTATAGTGACAAATTGTGTTTTATTGTTATTTCTTTTTAGTATAGTAGAGAAGATAATATAGATCACCAAACATACAAAATGATTCAAAATATTTCTACAATATTGCTTTCTACCCAGCACAAAATAAAGTGAAATTGGTCAATTATCTAGGAATATAATTACTCCAGACTCCACTGATAATTCTGCTTGAATTCAGGTTCAGAGAGGCCATAATACTAAATAGTTACTGTATCCAGATTAGGAAGACATGCCACACCAGAGCAAGCACACAGATTTTGAAGGTACCCCACCACCTTACAACAGAAATCCTTTCATAGGTCCATTCAGCCCTCTGCCTGGGTCCAAGACTAACTGTCCTTGTTCCTTGACCATGCTTTATACCCAGAGACCTCATGCAGCAAATGATATTCTAGTGCCAAATATTCATCAGCTGCAATCTCACTTATATTATTTTCCTATAGGTTACATTTTTGTGAGTATAAACCACAAAGTAAACATACATTATAATAGTATCTATGAATATAAGATTATGATGTTCACATTTCTTTTTTATTGGATTTTTTTAAAAAGCTATAATCTGTAACAGGGAACTGTAAGGTTTAAAGAAATAGACAATATCTGACACAGTAAATAGCTTTTCAAAGTATTAGTTGAGCTAACTTCTAAATTCAGTTTCTCTCCCCTGAAAATGGAATATGCTTATGTTTTTCCATATTTCTTAACTTGTGGATGTGCTCAGTCACTCAGTCATGTCCCACTCTTTATGATCCCATGGACTGTAGCCCACAAAGCTCCTCTGTCCATGGGATTTCCCAGGCATGAATACTGGAGTGGGTGCCATTTCCTTCTCCAGGGGATATTCCTGACTCAGGGATAGAACCCATGTCTTCTGCATCTCCTGCCTTGGCAGATGGATTAACTCATGGAAGCTATGATTTATTCTATTACTTTTGAGTTTAGAGGAAGAACCACACCACTGGCTGTGGAATCTTCCTTCCCTGAGAGCAGCCAAGAAATAGAATAACACAAAATGAAGTGTGAGGCAGTTACCACCTCTTGAAAGGAGCCTTGACATTAAGATAGAAAAAAACACCTGTGAATCAAGTTGTCTCCCACCCATCTCCAAGGTAACAATTCTGAGGCTGCTGGTTCCTGAAGGTCTTTCTGTGCCTCCAGTCTCCGAGGGCTTATCTGTCATCTGTCACCCCAGGGGGCATCAGGCCCATGGGAGGGTGGCCGAGGAAGGCAGAGGCTGAGAGTGGGGAGCGGCTCGTTCTTGCTGTCTGGGGTTTCCTGACACCTGGCCTGGATTCTTGGCCCTCGGGCGTTCATTCACCTCCACTAGTTCTTTTTTTGTTTTCTTTTTAAAATATTTATTATTTGGCTGCACTGAGTCTTAGTTGCGGCACACGGATCTTTAGCTGCGGCCTGTGGGATCTAGTTCCCTGACCCAGGATGGAACCTGGGCCCCCTGCATTGGGAGCTCAGAGTCTTAGCCAGTAGACCACCAGGGAAATCCCCTGTGATACCCATTCTGTGCCATATGCTGGCCCTTTGAGGACTTGAACCCCGACCCTGGACTCCCTGTGCACAGCACGGTGGGGGAGACGGCTCTCCCCAGGCCCTTAATGATGCTAGTCTGGTGAGAGGAAAAGTCCTCCAGGCTTGGGAGCTCGAGGTGCAGGGGAGAAATACAGTGGAGTCCAGGGGGGCCGGAGCAGACTTCCGTGAGAGGGGGCATTTGAGCGAGGCTTGAAACATCAAGGTAGGGAAGGGACTTTCAAGAAGGAGGAACAGCATGTGCAGGAAGCCCAGAGGCCTGGCCGGTGTGGCCGATGGTGAGCTGGAGCAACCCGGGGGCTGGAGAGGGTGGCCCTGTTACGGGGGGAGGGTGGGCTCCGTCCAGCCTCCTCCGTCAGGATCTGGTCACTGGGCCACATCAGGCTGGAGGAGGAAATGGCAACCCACTCCAGTACTCTTGCCTGGAAAAGCCTACAGACAGAGGAGCTGGCGGGCTACAGTCTGTGGGGTCACAAAGAATCAGACATGACTGAGGGACTGAACTGCACAGTCACAGGGTCTGTTTTTGAGAGCCATGGCCTAAAAGGCAGAAGGTCAAGTCAGCCGTTTAACAGAAATAGCAGACCAGGGATAGTGTTAGACTATTTAATTAAAAAAAAGTATAACTGACACACTACTCACAAGATGGTGAATGAAATGCTGAGGAGGTATATTTTAGTTTAAGGGGATCAAAAGACTGTGATGAATTATTTTAAAAGTAACACATTTTTGTATAAGTAAGTAAAGTCACTCAGTCGTGTCTGACTCTTTGTGACCCCATGGACTGCAGCCCACCAGCCTCCTCAGTCCATGAGATTCTCCAAGCAAGAATACTGGAGTGGGTTGCCATTTCCTTCTCCATTTTTGTATAAGGATGACAAAAACTAAAGCAGAGATAAATTGATTAAATACCGGGTAAGCTGTGGCCATATTTAATTCAGGAAAAACCTGCTCATATATCAACAAATAAATAAAAACATAAATCTAAATACCTGCTTAAGCTCAAAGATTGTTCAGCTTCAAACATTAAAGACTGTCAAAGATGGAGAATATATACAGTTAGACTAAAAAGGAAACACCTTAAGAGAAGACTATTTTGTAATATTGTATATTTTAGAATATTTAAGCTGTTTGGTTTTTTTTTTTTTTCAGGAAAGAGAATTCTGTCCAATTTTATATGAGTTCTTTAAGTATCTGAATCAACTTAAAACACTACTTTATCAATTTACACACAAAAAAAGTTTCCACTAACTGGTAATTGATAAATGATGTACCATTGCTGAGCTTATAAACTTAAAAGTAAGCATTAAACACTTCCACATGTATTGAGTAGTACTTGTAGAATGGTCTATAGAGGGAAATAAGTCCACTAGAATCTGGAAAAAAACTGATATGCAAGTAGAATGAAATTTAGAAAGTCTTTGTAAATGGAAGTTAAATAGCAGAATGATCAACCACTAAACAGTGTGTATAAAGATTATCAGAAAAATATTAACTTGATAGAAATTTAAAGAACTAGAAAACTTAATAAAAAGAAAACAATTAAAGTAGCAATTTAAATTTAAAAGAAATCATTACTTTAAACAAATGAATTATATTTTGTATGGCAAAATACTAACATAAGAGCCTAAAATATAAAGGTAAAGGGTAATTGAAATGCCTTCTTGATGTACCAAACACTAAGATATATTTTACATATTAATATATTTTAAACAAATTATCCTGTTAAGTAAATTCTCTTAATCACTAAACATAGAAAGTTAAAATGCAGAATACATTTCTTGACCTTTTATCTATAGTTTTAAATTAAAATGAGAAAATAAGAAGCCTAGATTTCTTTTTAAGAAATACACAAATGAGATTGTCAGTCATATTGAAAATTACAAAAGGAAAGAAATAATTGAATGATGCCTCAGGCACTGAATGTGGTTCTTTCATCAAATCATAGTAGAAATGATTTGTATGATTTCATTTGCTAACAAGTTTGAACTTTTAATAGCTTTTGAGTGGCAAAATTTAAAAATATAGTGTATGACTGGTCATGTGATGCAAATATTTTAAAATGCATTCTGTACTGAATGCATTTTACTAAATTGTCCATAAAAGAGAAAAATAAATCATTTAAACTTGTTTATATGATGTTATTTTCTCATATGAGAAATACCTCCCTTGAGGTTATGAAATATTAGGGCTTTAAATGGTATGAATCCATTATGCTTTCACCACTGTCCAATTGCCTAGTGTTATGAACACTATAGAATGTGTGTGTGTGTGTGTGCGCGTGTGTGTGTGTTTGGACAATTATAGATATAAGCTACCTATGCTATCAATATTCCATTCTACTTTGCTTGTTAAATGTATTTCATGCACACACACACACAAAACTGTGATAATTGATAGTCATAAGGTACATTAATCCATTATATAGTGCAGTTCTGAGTTGGCATCTCAAAATTTTCCCTTAGAAATATTATGTTTTTGGATTTTTTTCCAAAAAATCAAGGATGTTACTATATAATATTTTAATTACATGAAGGGAAAAATATATTCTGTACTTAGGTAACTCATACCTAAAATAAACCTAGTGGTAGTGGTATATGTACGTAAAGATAAAGTTTGCTCATATAATGACAAAGACAAGATGCTGGGGTCTGGGTGCCAATGGTCTTGTAAGAGAATGAGTTTCTTGTTTTCTAAAGTGGTTCAGGAAAAATTCTTGTATACCAAAGCATACTGTCTATAATGTTTTCAAAAGCATAATTATTTCAAAAGCAGACATTTGAGGAAACCAGATAATTAGTCAAGTACAGCTGGTATAAAACTACTGGCACACATACTGCTATCATTAAAATTCTGGCAAACTATCTTGTAAGAAATACCCTTGGGCAAATCAAACAAATTAAACACCTAAGTAATTCTTTAGAACCTAAAAGGAAGTGTACATAAAAGACTCCTGATTTTGCTGCTAAATATAAAAAGCCCTAAAAACATAAAGAGCAATACAACATTCTTTATTTTGCTGTTTATTTGAAAATCACCTTACATTTTACTTACTCAGAATTTCAGTGTATTTTACTTAATTCAGAACACTTTTTTCCCGAACTCAATTATTTTCATATTTTTTGTTAGTATTCTGTATAATCTAATACCTATTTTCAAATTTCTTTCCCTCCTTTAATGCTGTCTTATATTATACATACAAAAGATGGTATAAACTACATATATCCCTTAAAGAACAATTATAAAATGAATACTTGTGAACACACTGACAAGGTTGAGAAATAGAATACTAAGTAAAATCTGAAGTCCACTGTGTGCCTGGATCATGATCCCCTCTCTCCACCTCAGAGTGATCCTAGAGTTTTCTGATTCATTGCTTTATTTTGCTTGATAGCTTTATCATAATTACATAACTTTTAAAAAAGTTTATATACTGTACTGCATGTTTTAAATACCAGTTTGCATGTGTGCTGAGTCACTCCGTCATGTCAGACACTTTGTGACACCACAAACTGTAGCCTGCCAGACTCCTCTGTTCATGGGATTTCTCAGGCAAGAATATCAGAGTGGGTGGCCATTTCCTTCTCCAGGGGACCTTCCTGACCCAGAGATTGAACCAGGATCTTCTGCATTACAGCAGACTCTGTACCATCTGAGTCATCAGGGAAGCCTTAATGCCAATAGTATCATTCAGTTTGATGAGGTTCAATAAAGAAAACGCTTCACTTGGGCCAAGTGGAGTCTTCACTCATTTGGGAAAAGGGGATTGCTAGAGAAAGGACAGAGAAGGGTCCTTAAAAGTACAGACTGGAGGCTAGCTTCCCTTCTTGTGGTAGTCTAAGCATACTCCTAATTTTTTGGTTTGTACAGTTAAGTCGCTCAGTCATGACTGACTCTTTGCGACCCCATGAACTGCAGCACGCCAGGCCTCCCTGGCCATTACCAACTCCCAGGGTTCACTCAAACGCACATCCATCGAGTTGGTGATGCCATTCAGCCATGGCATCCTCTGTCGTCCCCTTCTCCTCCTGCCCCCAATCCCTCCCAGCATCAGAGTTTTTTTCAATGAGTCAACTCTTCTCATGAGGTGGCCAAAGTACTGGAGTTTTAGCTTTAGCATCAGTCCTTCCAGTGAACACCCAGGACTGATCTCCTTTAGAATGGACTGACTCTCAAGAGTCTTCTCCAACACCACAGTTCAAAAGCATCAATTTTTCGGTGCTCAGTTTAAAAGTACAGACTGGAGGCTAGCTTCCCTTCTTGTGGTAGTCTAAGCATACTCCTAATTTTTTGGTTTGTACAGTTAAGTCGCTCAGTCATGACTGACTCTTTGCGACCCCATGAACTGCAGCACGCCAGGCCTCCCTGGCCATTACCAACTCCCAGGGTTCACTCAAACGCACATCCATCGAGTTGGTGATGCCATTCAGCCATGGCATCCTCTGTCGTCCCCTTCTCCTCCTGCCCCCAATCCCTCCCAGCATCAGAGTTTTTTTCAATGAGTCAACTCTTCTCATGAGGTGGCCAAAGTACTGGAGTTTTAGCTTTAGCATCAGTCCTTCCAGTGAACACCCAGGACTGATCTCCTTTAGAATGGACTGACTCTCAAGAGTCTTCTCCAACACCACAGTTCAAAAGCATCAATTTTTCGGTGCTCAGCTTTCTTCACAGTCCAACTCTCACATCCATACGTGACCACTGGAAAAACCATAGCCTTGACTAGATGGACCTTTGTTGGCAAAGTAATGTCTCTGCTTTTCAATATGCTATCTAAGTTGCTCATAACTTTCCTTCCAAGGAATAAGCGTCTTTTAATTTCATGGCTGCAGTCACCATCTGCAGTGATTCTGAAGCCCCCAGAAATAAAGTCTGACACTGTTTCCACTGTTTCCCCATCTGTCTCCCATGAAGTGATGGGACCAGATGCCATGATCTTCATTTTCTGAATGTTGAGCTTTAAGGCAACTTTTTCACTCTCCTCTTTTACTTTCATCAAGAGGCTTTTTAGTTCCTCTCCACTTTCTGCCATAAGCGTGGTGTCATTGCATATCTGAGGTTATTGATATTTCTCCCAGCAATCTTGATTCCAGCTTGTGTTTCTTCCAGCCCAGCATTTCTCATGATATACTCTGCATATAAGTTAAATAAGCAAGGTGACAATATACAGCCTTGACGTACTCCTTTTCCTATTTGGAGCCAGTCTGTTATTCCATGGTTTGTACAAGCTTAGAATTAGATATAATTTTCATAAGCAAAATATTTTGAAATTTATAAGTGAAAACTTTATCCCATGTTATGATTTTTGCCATCCAATGTACATTGTCTGATATGCCTAACACTGCACAAGGATTTTCTAAAAATTGACCATTACTTCCATTCACTCTGGGTCCTTATGCAGTAGATGCTTCTCATGCAAAAAGGATCTTCTTTGAGATTTTTTACAACTAGACAATTCAGCCCACTGACTTTTAATATGATTACTGTTATATTAGACTTAAATCTAATTGTTAGAATTAAATTGTTAAACCTATTTTTAGACTTACATCTAACAATATGTTATTGGATAGTATCTGGTACTACTCTCCACTTTTTATTTTTGCATTTCAACTTTCTTCTTTACTTAACTTCTTTTGTATTCATGTTTACATTTATTTCACTATAACTTTTATCTTTTTGCTGCATATTATATAGATTATGTGTAATCTCTTAAGGCATAATTTGTGTGTTACTTTAAAAAGTCTATTATTCAAAGTTTTTAGCAGCTCACAAATGATAGATTCTTAAAAATAAAATGTCTGCCTTTATTGTGTTTTCATTAGACATATCATGCAATTTCTGATTTATAAAAATTTATTTGGTTATATTAAGTATGAAGATTTCACTTATACATGGAATTATTCCGTCTGTCACCTACAAGTTTAAAGATATTAGTGATTTTAACATCTATCCCCGATTTTAACATCTATGCATCCTCATGTCTATTTCTAGCATTATTTTTTATCTTTTCCATTGATTTTCTATTATTTGGTCTAATCTTCAATTATGACTAGCAATTTAGATTTTTATTTATTTTTTTATTATAGCCATCCATTATGAGTGTGAAGTAAGTAGTATATCATTCTTTTTTTGGCTTCCCTACAGAGCATACTGTATCTCAGATCCCCAAGACCAGGGACAGAACCCTCACCACCTGTAGTGGAAGCATGGAGACTCAGCCACTGGACCATAAGGAAGTCCCAGTAATTTAAATACTGGGCATTAAGAATGAAAATAGTTAAGAGACTAGATAAAATTATATTGATCTAGATATGTATCTCCTGGCAGTCAGTTATAGGAGAAAACTGCCACTTCAGTCATTCATGGGATTAATTTTAATGCTTTGCTCAATCACTCTAAGATCTAATTATTTTTATTTATCCTTCATGAGGGTGTGGAGATACCACTGGATGTCAAACAAAAGTCTTTTCTAAGTAAGCCTCATTTACAGCAGGTGCTGAACTCTACCTTTCTCCTTACTCTTTTGATATTGCTTAGCCTCCCAGTCCCCTCACTTAAGACCACTCCCTAGTTGGCTAACCTCTCATGAAAGTGAAAAGTGAAAGTGAAGTCGCTCAGTCTTGTCCGACTCTTTGCGACCCCATGGACTGCAGCCTACCACGCTCTTCCATCCATGGGATTTTCCAGGCAAGAGCACTGGAGTGCGGTGCCATCACCTTCTCCAGAAACAGAGCTTACAAATTGGTAAATGCCTCAAGAGTAAACGTGTCATATAATATTGGGCTCACAATTATGCATTAAATTTTCCTATAGGACTTTTTATAAAGACTGTAATTTAAAAGCAATTTTAGTTTTACAATAAATTAAGAGGATGGAACAAAGATTTCCCATAAACCCTGTTTCCCACATATGTATAGCATCCTCCCATTATCAACATTCGTCATCAGAATGATGTCTATATACATACATACATATATATTATATTTAACCAAGTATGAACCTGCATTGACACATCACAATTATCTAATGTCAACAGTTTAACTTAGGATTCATTCTTGGTGTTGTTTAGTCTATGGAGAAGGAAATGGCACCCACTCCAGTGTTCTTGCCTGGAGAATCCCGGGGACGGGGGAGCCTGGTGGGCTGCCATCTATGGGGTCGCACAGAGTCGGACACGACTGAAGTGACTAAGCAGCAGCTAGTCTATGGATTTACACAAACTTGTAATGACATATACCCATTATTATGATATTATACAGAGGAATTTCACTTCCCTAAAGAAACTTCGGTTCTCTGCCTATTCATTCTCTTTTCTCCTCTCACCCCAGGAAACCACTGATCGTTCATCATCTCCATAATTTCACCTTCTCCAGAATGTCATATAGGTGAAATCATATATTTGTAGCCTCTATTCTGACTTTGCTAAGATCATTTGGTTTTCTTTGGATGTAAGATGGATAATTTGACCCCTTTTCTGTCAAATATGATATTGTTAGAATTATCTCATCTTTCTTGAATCATTTGATCATTTTATCATTAGGCCAACTCAGTAATGAACATGTTTTATAGAACATGGATGATGACCACCCAATAGAATATACTGAGGCTTTCTTTATCTAATACACATGATTAAAAATTCTGTTTTCATGTAAAAATTATCATATCTTAGTGAAGGTTTTAGTTGTTCAGTTGTATCTGACTCTTTGCAACCCCATGGTCTGTAGCCCACTACTTCAGTCCATGGAATTCTCTAGACAAGAATACTCGAGTGGATAGTCATTCCCTTCTCCAGGGGATCTTCCTAAGCCAGGGATTGAAGGTAGGTCTCCAGCACTGCAGGCAGATATTTTTTACTGTGTAAAACTTGGCAGGAAAAATGAAGGTATTCATTTATTGAGTTTTCTAGTTTTATAGGAAATTTATTTTAATCAGTTTTTTCAATAATTTTCATAACAAATTGTGACTACTACAGGTTTTTTTTTTCTATTTCTTGAAAGAAAGGTAAAAGAGAAACCTGTTAAGGTATAATACCAGCACTGACCCCCACAATTCCTACAAATTAAGAATTGCAACAAAGATTAATTTCAATATTAGTTGTGAAAATAATGTCTCATTCTTTGAGATAGCACAGTATGTACATATATACACACATATTACTATATATACACACGTGCACACATATTTCAAAGAATGAAAAGAAATAGTCATGGACACTCTGCTTGTAGTGGACATAATTAACAGAAAAAATCAATATCCCTCTGGCATGCAATTTCATCAAGGACTCTATTTAATAAGATTCTCTCTTGAAAATTAACAGCAGTGCAAACACTTCCTCTAATTTCCAAAGTCATTTTGTCATTATTTTACAAGAAATTTTAATAAGAAAAAAAGATACCACATTTTAGTTACATAGTACTAACACAAGTATCTCAAAATTATAAATCAATGCACCTCAAATTAGAAAGGAGTGTACTTTCATTAATCATAAAATATGTCAGGTTCTTTTTTTCCCTTTTTAGTAATACTGTGCTTGCTTTATCCTTGCTGGCCCCACATCCCCAAAGAAGGTCACTATTGAAGCCTGATGACACAGACAGTGGAGAAAGGGCTGATGGCGGTACAGGGATGTGGAGGATGAAGCAGGTGGTCTTTACACTGTGTTTAAGGAGCAGGCACACTGCTCTTATTTATACTGCGTGTTTATAGGGATCTGGACATAACAATGGTCATGAAACCCTGTCTAAGCTTCCCCTTGAGTCTATTTAGCAGTGAGAAAATTCTTCTATGGCCACTTCCCTGAAAAGAGAGATCATTCAACTCACAGAATACTGAGGAAGCTAGTAGGGAGAGAGTGGGAACTGCCTGAACTGTAGTCAATCCCATATTGCAACCAACCTGAGGAGATCAGGAGCAGATATCAAAAGCTCATGCAATGCTGGCCTGGAATTTTCTTGAATAAATTTCTAGAAAAATTGGGCTGCTGTTAGAATGTGGAATGATTGGGTCTAAGTAGTAAATAAAGAGGAGGGGCTGCCTCCAGGTACAACTGAGAAGTCTGGGATAAATAATACACTCCTGTGCCACAGGGGAGCGAGGGATCATAACAACTTTGATGATCAGTGCTTATAAGTATAGAATGCAAATGTAGATAAGAGTAGACAGGTGAGACAAGAGGGCTCATCATCTTTGCTGTCCTAAGATTTATCCAATAGTCATGTACAAATGTGAGAGTTGGACCATAAAGAAGGCTAAGCACTGAAGAATTCATGGTTTCTAATAATCGTGCTGGAGAAGACTCAAGGGTTCCTTGGACTGCAAAGCAATCAAATAGGTAAATCTTAAATAAAATCAATCTTGAATATTCATTATAAGGACTAATAATGAAATTGAAGCTCTGATATTTTGACCATCTGGTGCAAACAGCAGACTCATAGCTTTGGGAAAGATTGAAAGCAAAAGGAGAAGCAGGCAAAAGAGGATAAGATGGTTAGATAGCACCATTGGTTCAATAGATATGAATTTTAGTAAACTCAGGAAGAGAGTGAAGGACAGGGAAGCCTAGAGTGCTACAGTCTATGGGGTCACAAAGTGTTGGACATAACTTAGCAACTGAACAACAACACTAATATACAACAACACTAATATATATGCATTAATAGATGATATTTGTTTTTCTATTTCTAACTTCACTCTGTGTAACAGGCTCGAGTTTCATCCATCTCACTAGAACTGAATCAAATGTGTTTCTTTTATGGTTGAGTAATATTCCATTGTATGTATATGTGTGTGTGCGTGTATATATATATATATATATATATATATATGTATACATACCACATCTTCTTTATCCATTTCTCTGTCAATGGATATCTAGGTTGTTTCCATGTCCTTGTTATTGTAAATAGTACTGCAATGAACACTGGGGTACATATGTCAAAAATGGGGATGTTTCACAGATGTCTGTGTTATTCTTATGCAGGGGTCATGCTAATCCTTTTTGTATCATTCCAATTTTAGCATATGTGCTGGCAAACTGAGCATCCTCTGCTGTTGTTGCTAAGCCGCTTCAGTCGTGTCCGACTCTGTGCAACCCCATAGATGCCAGCCCACCAGGCTCCCCCGTCCCTGGGATTCTCCAGGCAAGAACATTGGAGTGGTTGCCTGATATATTTTAAATAGCACTTCCTCAGCCATGTTTTTTCTATGCTGTATTTAACCATCACTTCTTGATGCTTTTGAACTGTGGTGTTGGAGAATACTCTTGAGAGTGCCTTGGACTGCAAGAAGATACAACCAGCCCATTCCAAAGGAAATAAGTCCTGAATATTCATTAGAAGGACTGATACTGAAACTCCAATACTTTGGCCACCTGATGCAAAGAGCTGACTCACTGGAAAAGACCCTCATGCTGGGAAAGGTTGACAGAAGGAGGAGAAGGGGATGACAGAGGAAGAGATGGTTGGATGGTATCACCGACTCAATGGACATGAGTTTAAGTAAACTCTGGGGATTGGTGATGGACAGGGAGGCCAGGTGTGCTGCAGTCCATGGGCTCACAAAGAGTTGGACACAGCTGAGCATCTGAACTGTCTGTCTAACTGTCCTTAGCCAAATGTAAAGTTTATTTCTTTCTTAAACTCCTGTACTTTAGGCTTATATAATTTGTATTTTAATAGTAATTGGTTTATTTAGATTTTAAACACATCAAAAGAAAAATTGCTTTATTTTTCATGACTATATACCTGGCACTTACCTAATCAACTTCTTAATGGTAGAACCAAGGTGTAAGTCTCTCTATCCATTGATAATGTTTAATATAATGGACTAGAGAAATGAACTGGAGAAAATATTTCCTATTTTGTAACTGAAGACCACATATGAATTTCAGTTAAAATAGGAGCATTTTAGTTCTATAAAGCACAAATGTAATACCATTTTACCTAGAAAAATGCTGAACACACAATTCTGAAAGTATATAGAGTATAAATAGAGAAACCTATTAAAAATAATAAGATATGGGAAGGAAGTGTTGTTGACAGAGGATTTACTCTGGGGTAGTCCACTCCTTACATAGCACATTTTCCATGAAGGCCACTGTGCTAGAAGTCTTGCCTTTTATTTTTTTTTAATTAATTCTTATTTTTTAGTTTGTTTTGCTTTACAATACTGTATTGGTTTTGCTACACATCGACATGGATCAGCCACGAGTGTACATGAACTCCCAATCCTGACCCCCACCTCCCCCCTCCCGCCCCACACCCTCTCTCTGGATTATCCCCGTGCATCAGTCCCAAGCATCCTGCATCCTGCATCAAACCTCGACTGGTGATTTGTTTCACTTATGATATCACACATGTTACACTGCCATTCTGCCAACCCATCCCACCCTCTCCCTCTCCTACAGAGTCCAAAAGGCCGTTCTATACATCTGTGTCTCTTTTGCTGTCTTGCATATAGGNTATTTTTGAGATTAATTGTTTGTCAGTTGCTTCATTTGCTATTATTTTCTCCCATTCAGAATGGGAAGTCTTGCCTTTTAAAATGAAGATATTTAGAAGAGCCTAGGAATAGCTGGGAGAAGGCAATGGCAACCCACTCCTGTACTGTTGCCTGGAAAATCCCGTGGACAGAGGAGCCTGGTAGGCTGCAGTCCATGGGGTTGCAAAGAGTCAGACATGACTGAGCGACTTCACTTTCACTTTTCACTTTCATGCATTGGAGAAGGAAATGGCAACCCACTCCAGTGTTCTTGCCTGGAGAATCCCAGGGATGAGGGAGCCTGGTGGGCTGCCGTCTATGGGGTCACACAGAGTCGGACACAACTGAAGCAACTTCGCAGCAGCAGCAGGAATAGCTGTTACCTAAATATACACATGATGGAATCCTCATAGTCCCTGTGGGCTGGGTCAGAGAGAGCAAAGGTCAAACATGGGATGAAAAGCATGTTGCCACTTCTACAGCTTTATATCTCCTATGTGCATATCCTTTGTATGTTTTTTGAATGTTTAATTAATTATGATGGTTGCTCCAATGTTCTAAACTTCTCTAAGAGAAACAACTGGATCCAGAGAGCTACTGAGCAGTGTTCACAGCGTGAAGGTAACTGAGAGCCAGAATTAAGGATGGCAAGGGTGGACAGAGCAACTTTCTGGGCAGCAGTTCCTCCCCCTTGAGACTTTTTTCAGAACTAAGTGCTACAAGTTTGGAGTTCGGATTAAACAAGGTGAGGGATATTATATCTCTTTCACTAATGTGGGTCATATTTGATTGGCATCTTTATCAGTTGTTTGATAAGTTACAGGTCTGAGACCTACTAGAGTGAATTTTCAGGCACTGGGGTCCAGTAAAGGAACTTAACAGGATCACCAAATCATTATTGTGCCTACTTGTGTTAAGAGTTACATTTCATTCTTAAAAGTATGAAAGGATAAATTAAAAGTGAAAAAAGCATAAAACAAAATCCAAAACAATTTTTTTTTAACTCAGATGCAATTAGTACTTCCAAACTTAACAAATTTGCCTCCACAATAAAATAGAAAATATCCTATGATAAGATCTAAAATCTCTTTGTAAAAGACACAATTAAACAAAATGTGCTACAAGAAGAGGAAAAGCATGATTAGGACAGTGAATCTCACCATACTAAATATTAGATTTATCTCTGAAACTTTGAAAACAAGGCAATCTCTGACCCTATTCCCAGAAACACTAATTGGCCTTGTGTGTGTTAGGTGTTCACTGATGTCCAACCCTTTGGGACCTCATGGACTGTAAACCGCCAGGCTCCTCTGTTTATGGGGTCTCCCAGGCAATATTACAGAAGTGGGCTGCCATTCTCTTCTCCAGGGACTGAAACCTGAACTACATTAAAGGCAGAGTCTTTACCATCTGAGCCATCAGGTTTAATCTGGGATAAAACAGGCTTCCAAGCTTTTCTTATTTCCAATTCCTAATTGATCCTAATGAATTGTTAGGATTTAGAAGATAGTACAAAAGGCAAACAGTGAAAGAATGTTGGTGAAATTGCAAGATAAAATGAAGCCAAAGAAATCTTCAGTGGTTTTGAACCTCTAACCAACTAAGTAATTTAGCTTCAGAATAGTACCATTAGAGAGAGATAAGGGTAAGTTGGCAAGAACATTCACTTAGATGGAAATGTTAAACTGGTATTCTTGATATTTGTGGATCAAATAAGAAAAAAGAAACAAATATAGTTATTTTATAATATAAATAAGAATAAATATTCTATTGTCCAATTAAATATGTAGTATTAACTCCTGAGATAAACAGCTTTTGTGTGGCAGTAACAGAAAATTTGATTTAGGTCTTACCTGAATGATCTAATGGTTTTCCTTACTTTCTTCAATTTAAGTGGAGAGTGAAAAAGTTGGCCTAAAGCTCAACATTCAGAAAATGAAGATCATGGCATCTGATCCCATCACATCATGGCAAATAGATGGGCAAACAGTGGAAACCGTGTCAGACTTTATTTTGAGGGGCTCCAGAATCACTACAGATTGTGACTGCAGCCATGAAATTAAAAGATGCTTACTCCTTGGAAGGAAAGTTATGACCAACCTAGATAGCATATTGAAAAGCAGAGACATTACTTTGTCATCAAAGGCCCATCTAGTCAAGGCTATGGTTTTTCCTGTGGTCATGTATGGATGTGAGATTTGGACTATGAAGAAAGCATGGCATCTGATCCCATCACATCATGGCAAATAGATGGGCAAACAGTGGAAACCGTGTCAGACTTTATTTTGAGGGGCTCCAGAATCACTACAGATTGTGACTGCAGCCATGAAATTAAAAGATGCTTACTCCTTGGAAGGAAAGTTATGACCAACCTAGATAGCATATTGAAAAGCAGAGACATTACTTTGTCATCAAAGGCCCATCTAGTCAAGGCTATGGTTTTTCCTGTGGTCATGTATGGATGTGAGATTTGGACTATGAAGAAAGCTGAGCACTAAGAATTGATGCTTTTTTTTTAATCTTCTTTTATTTTTTATTTTTATTTTTACTTTATTTTACTTTACAATACTGTATTGGTTTTGCCATACATTGAACTGTGGTATTGGAGACGACTCTTGAGAGTCTGTTGGGCTGCAAGGAGATCCAACCAGTTTCTTCTAAAGGAGATCAGTTCTGGGTGTTCATTGGAAGGACTGATGCTAAAGCTAAAATTCCAGTACTTTGGCCACCTCATGCAAAGAGCTGACTCATTGGAAAAGACTGATGCTGGGAGGGATTGTGGGCAGGAGGAGAAGGGGATGACAGAGGATGAGATGGCTGGATGGCATCACCAACTTGATGAACATGAGTTTGAGTGAACTCCGGCAGTTGGTAATGGACTGGGAGGCCTGGCATGCTGTGATTCATGTGGTAGCAAAGAGTCGGACATGACTGAGTGACTGAACTGAACTGAACAGAATATTATTTTAAACAAATAACATTATTAGTGTTACAAAATAGCCAATAAATTAAGCCTAATTAAAAACATACTCTGAAATCATTCTCTGACTAGAAGGTAAAGTTGAAAATGTGATTAAAAAGTAAATCTTAAAATAAACATTTTTTTTTTTCTAAGTATCTTCTGTTTTGAAGCAAAAACAAGTCTACATTGACCAAGTTTGGTTTTTGCCATAGGACAAAAGGACTTTCAACTCATTAAAGTTCTGATGCAAATTGAAGGGAAGAGATCTGAGACATTGTATATACAATTTTCTCATCAAAAAATCATAATATTATGTAAAGGACTGTAGGGCAATTCATATGTACCAGAAGAGCCAATGGGTTATTTACTCTGGAAGTTGCAGTCGTTCATTGGCTTTTACTAGAAAAGTAGGAACCATAGGTTGTTTCAGGTCATTCTAAGTATATTTACTTCAAAAATGTTTACTTAGTGTAATTGTCTTTTATGTTTCCAACACTGTACTAGGAATAGGGTTAAGTAGATTTTGTGCCTTGAAGAAATCCCTGTCTAGCAAACATGGGAACTTTGAATAACTTAATGAACATCATGAAAAAGGAAATTGGTATTGCCTAAAGGCAAACATCCTTTGTGAAAATAAGATGAATGCATAAAGCCAAAATAAATTAATAGTGCAATATATTGCATACCTTCTAACAGATGAATTGTTAATTTTAAAAGCACCATGTTTGGTTATGACAATTCTCTCTTATTGGCATTCACAAATTTATAATTAAAAAGTATTTTGTCCATTTGAAATTTAATAATACATTTCTGAGATATTAAAAATGTATTATATGAACAGTTATAACATATTTAAAAGTTATTTTAATACTTTTCTTCAATTCTGAGTAATTTCCTAACTCTTTGTAAAATAATCCCCTATTAACACAAGAAAAACAAAAATGGAAAAGGTTTGTACTTTGTATTCATGGAGTTGGCATGTTTAGAGAAAATAACACTATTCAATCAATTATTTATTGAGTAAGGGTTAAGAAAAATGTTAGAATATTTTTGTGCTTCATATTGTCAACCAAAATAAATCACCAATGAAATAGTTGTATTTGAATGTAATATGTTAGATATAAATCCACCAGTACTTTTGAATAGATGTTCAATCTGTAAATATGTATTAATTAATCTACATGCCCATATTGATCTGGCATTTCACATTTATATTAAGTTAAAAAATGCTTTGTACTTTAAGATGCTATTAAGCAATAGATTATTATTTTCTTTGAAATACATCAGTGGGTATGATTCTTATTATGCAGATAAAACCACCCTTACTAACATATGAAAGAAAACAAAAATAAGAGAACAAAAATTAAAGGAAAAGAGAATAAAAAGAAAAGAAAAAGAGATTGATATACCGAGTCATCCTGACAGTCTAGTTCCTGGTTCCAGTGATTTTTAAGATACAGATATGTTTCTGTCTTCGGTATCATGAGATATCAGTGTCAAGTTAATAATTTCTTCTTTGAAAATGAGTTGGATTTTTTATTATAATTAAATATTTACTATGTGATATATATCACAAAGGATATTGTAATTAAAGAATGTGAATAAGATGCCAGGATAAGTAATACTTTACTAAGGTTCAGTAAAATACGAATATACTCTCTGTATGGGTTCATCAGTTTTAAAACTGTCATTTAAATGTATTTATTTAAATATGAGATTTTATACAATTAAAAGCATGTTTAATGATTCAATGACTTATTTCTTTGAAATTACATAAACTAGAAAAATTATGCTTATATTATAAATCTTAGCTGATAACATTCACTTCAGATTACAAATATTTATGACGGGACTATTTTTCTGTTAGCAGCTCTGTTGTTTACTAAGAAAGTGAACAACACTTTAAGCATCCTATTAAAAATCTGCAATGTAGATTAATATCTGTGATTTCCAAATAAATTCCATTTTCAGTATCTCTAATTATAAATCACCAGAAGTCAATAATTATAACCTCAATTCTCTCCTTTTTAAAGCATCTTTCAACAACTGCCTGCTACATAAAGTTATTGGGGTAAGTGGGTATTACTGCATATTAACATTTTATGACTACATGTTAAAATATTTATATTAAAATCAGTAATCACTGTTGAAGTATTTCAGCTTATTGGGGGAGTTTTAACTACATAGTCTCATGTTTACATATTTAATTCTAAGGTTAAATAATCGAATGTTGTCCTTGCATTAAAAATCAAATGATTATTAAACACCATAAAATTTTAGGAAACATTCCCCACAAAACAATGAGCCAAATTATGATATGTTGTGATAAATAACATTTTTTAATAAGTAAGGGCAGAAATAGAATCACTGTCCTACATAAGCAAAGAAATAGGATGCATACTATAAATGATTTGATAGTTTAAAATATGAAGTAATAATTGTAACACTTTTTCATTAAATCAGTTGTAGCTGATAATTACTGAAACATAACATTTAAGTCATTATTGTTTAACAAAGTACTTTCTAAATTAACATTGCATGTATATTGTTTTATTTGCTACGTTGCTGTTTAATCAGAGTCATGTGTGACTCTTGCAACACATGGAATGTAGCCTGCTGGGCTCCTTTGTCCAGGGGATTTCCTAGATAAGAAGAATCCAGTGTGTTTCCATTTCCTTCTCCAGGGGAGCTTCCTGACCCAGGGATTGAACTCATGTTCCCTGCACTAGCAGGCAGGTTCTTTACTACTGAGACACAATTATTAAAAAACAGTATTTTAACGACTACAGTATTGTAAAGCAAAACAAACTAAACAATAAAAATTAATTAAAAAAAACTAAAATAAGAAAAAACCTAGTATTGTAAATGTTACATTTTCTGTGGTAATATCTTCTAAAAATTTTAAAACAATGATGACAATACCTGATTGTGAATTTCAGAGTCTTCGTCATAGGCAATAAAGATTATGTCATGATTCAATTAAAACAGTTTACAATTTTGTTTTAAGGATCAAATACCAATTTTGTCTGCTTTATATTTTGTGACATTGCATATTATTTCATTGTGGGAAGCTTCTCTTCCTACCAACCTCACTCACAAACATATTAATTGGAAAAAAAAAACACACACACACAACTCTTCTAGGCTTAAGGTAATGCAATTTGAGTAACAAAAGATAACATGGGTTTTGGAACCAGGTTGTCTTTTTTAGTCTTGGCTGTACTAGTTCATAACTTAATAACTTGGTTCTTAAAATATAAAGTCATCTATAGTCATCTAGAGACTCTATAACAACCAAATGGCCCTTCCATGTGTTTATCCATAATAGATAGATATTTATTTTGAAAAATCTTATGTTAAAATAATGATTTTATTACTGTTTGTTAAATCAAGCTTTTCCACATTATAAATCAGGGTGATAGTTTTAGAAAAGTACAGTTAATATCACCTATAACTTCAGCTAGTATATCTTCTAGAATATCATGTATTTTATGATATAGTATGGCAGGATAATTTGTTGCATGAAGACATTTAAACTTAGAAACTTTTATTTCCAGTATTCTGGGAGGTGGATCATAGAGGATCCTGCTGTGATTTATGTCAGAGAGTGTTTTGCCTATGTTCTCCTCTAGGAGTTTTATAGTTTCTTGTCTTACGTTTAGATCTTTAATCCATTTTGAGTTTATTTTTGTGTATGGGGTTAGAAAGTGATCTAATTTCATTCTTTTACAAGTGGTTGACCAGTTTTCCCAGCACCACTTGTTAAAAAGATTGTCTTTAATCCACTGTATATTCTTGCCTCCTTTGTCGAAGATAAGCTGTCCATAGGTGTGTGGATTTATCTCTGGGCTTTCTATTTTGTTCCATTGATCTATATTTCTGTCTTTGTGCCAGTACCATACTGTCTTGATGACTGTGGCTTTGTAGTAAAGCCTGAAGTCAGGCAGGTTGATTCCTCCAGTTCCATTCTTCTTTCTCAAGATGGCTTTGGCTATTCGAATGTCCATAGGTGTGTGGATTTATCTCTGGGCTTTCTATTTTGTTCCATTGATCTATATTTCTGTCTTTGTGCCAGTACCATACTGTCTTGATGACTGTGGCTTTGTAGTAAAGCCTGAAGTCAGGCAGGTTGATTCCTCCAGTTCCATTCTTCTTTCTCAAGATGGCTTTGGCTATTCGAGGTTTTTTGTGTTTCCATATAAATTGTGAAATTATTTGTTCTAGCTCTGTGAAAAATACCGCTGGTATCTTGATAGGAATTGCATTGAATCTGTAGTTTGCTTTGGGTAGTATATTCATTTTCACTATATTGATTCTTCCGATCCATGAAAATGGTATATTTCTCCATCTATTAGTGTCTTCTTTGATTTCTTTCATCAGTGTTTTATAATTTTCTGTATATAGGTCTTATTTTCTTTAGGTAGGTATATTCCTAAGTATTTTATTCTTTTCGTTGCAATGGTGAATGGAATTGATTCCTTAATTTAAGGAATTAGTTTTTCTAATGAGATTACCATCAGAATAATCATTTTCATTTCTAGTGTATCTGACACCTTAGAATGGTTACTATTTCCAAACTATCATCCTATGATGTACATCCATAAAACGGGAACAGGCAGTACTTGCTAAAAAGGTTTTGACTTAGCACTTGGAGTTGAATGCTGGTTTGGCGACTTGCTTTGATGACTTGAAAACAAAATCATATTACTTCTCAAATAGTGATCTTCTTCTTTCTCTCTTGCTTGATTATGTTTATAACCAAGGTACCTGACCAAAGATTTTCCCAGATGTTATTTGTCTGAAATAAGTAAATTCAGCCCTTAGATATATGCTCATCCGTGCATGTGTATGTGTGCCTCGTGTTTCTGTGTGCATATGTATATGCCAAAGGAAGAAAAAACTTCAAGTTATTTCCTGGGTTATGTCCTTCTGATCACTTATGAATAATAAAAAGTAACCAAACTAAACTAATATATAAAGTAAAATTTTATTATAATAATGCATACAGCTCTGTGTCAAATTGATCATGCATATTCTCATTTAATCCTGCTGCTATCCCCTGAATGGGCTTCCCAGGGGGCGCTACTAGTAAAGAACCCACTTGCCAATGCAGGAGACATAAGAGACTCAGGTTTGATCCCTGGGTTGGGAAGATGCCCTGGAGGAGGGCACAGCAACCCACTCCAGTATTCTTGCCTGGAGAATCCCATGGACAGAGGAGCCTGGCAGGCTACAGTCCATGGGGCCTCAGAGTCGGACACAACCAACTCAATAGACATGAGTTTGAGCAAACTCCGGAAAGTGTTGAAGGGCAGGGAAATCTGGCAGTGGTGCGGTCCATAGGGTCTTGAAGAGTGGGACATGGCTGAGTGACTAACACACCCACTCACAAACCTGTGGCATGGATACTATTATTATCTCCACTCTTATAGAAAGAGTTAAATGCTAAGTATCTTGTCTAAGAGCACAGACTGTTAACACCTAGAGTCAAGATTTGAATCTAAGACTATTACATTCTGACTTTCAGCCAGTAAAATATTATGCTGCTAAGTGATACTTAACTTGTGTTGTTAAGGTCTTATCATACAATTTAGGAGTACTGCAAAGTCACAGGCACATCTGTCCTAAGAAATGCAAGGTATTTGCAATTTTCTCTCTTTGTGAAATGTGAGTCTGTGTATCAGCCTCCTAATCACAGGCAATAAACACCAGGCTTTGGTCAAACTCAAAGGATTTTCCCTATGGAGCTAGATTTCCATTTTTTAGGAAATATATAAAAACATGTTGAAATTAACAGATATAACGGGAAACAACATTTTATACTTTTTATCACAAAGGCCATAATATCAACAATTCTCTACCTCTTCATTGAGAAGACTTGAGGACTGCCAGAAAGTAACTAGGGTACAGTTAACATGCCAACTTACAAGTTCAGTTCAGTTCAGTCACTCAGTCATGTCTGACTCTTTGTAACCCCATGGACTACAGCACGTCAGATCTTCCTATTCATGACCAACTCCTGGAGTTTACTCGACCTCATATCCTTGAGTTGGCAATGCCATCCAACCATCCCATCTTCTGTCATCCCCTTATTCTCCTGCCTTCAGGTTTTTCCCAAAATCAGGGTCTTTTCCAATGAGTCACTTCTTCACATCAGGGGGCCAAACTATTAGAGTTTCAGCTTCAGCATCAGTCCTTCCAACCTTTAGGACTGACTGGATGGGTCTCTTTGCAGTCCAAGGGACTCTCAAGAGTCTTCTCCAATGCCACGATACAAAAGCATCAGTTCTTCAGTGCTCAGCTTTCTTGATAGTCCAACTCTCACATCTATACATGACTACTGGAAAAACCATACCTTTGACTAGATGAAACTTGTTGACAAAGTGATGTATCTGTGTTTTAATATGCTGTCAACATCGGTCATAACTTTTCTTCCAAGGAGGAAGTGTCTTTTAATTTTATGGCTGTAGCCACCATCTGCAGTGATTTTGGAGCCCAAAAAATAAAGTATCTCACTATTTCCATTGTTTTCCCATCTAATTGCCATGAAGTGATGGGACCAGATGCCATGATCTCAGTACTCTGAATGTTGAGTTCTAAGCCAACTTTTTCACTCTCCTCTTTCACTTTCATCAAAGTCTCTTTAGTTCTTCAATTTTTGCCATAAGGGTGGTGTCATCTCTGTATCTGAGGTTATTGATATTTCCCCCAGGAATCTTGATTCCAGCTTGTGCTTCTTGCAGCCCAGAGTTTCTCATGATGTACTAGCATATAAGTTAAATAAGCAGGGTGACAGTATATACACTTGACATACTCCTTTCCGTATTTGCAACCTGTTTGTTGTTCCATCTCCAGTTCTAACTGTTACTTCCTGACCTGCATACAGATTTCTTAAGAGGCAGGTCAGGTGGTTTGGTGATCCACACAGTCAAAGATTTGGCAACAAAGAAGAAGTTTGCTTTTTCAATGATTCAACAGATTTTAGCAACTTGATCTCTGGTTCCTCTGCCTTTTCTAAATCCAGCTTGAACATCTGGAAGTTCATGTATTGTTGAAGCCTGGCTTGAGAATTTTGAGCATTACTGTGTCAGCGTGTGAGATGAATGCAATTGTGTGGTATATTGAGCATTCTTTGGCATTGCCTTTCTTTGGGATTGGAATTAACAGTGACTTTTTCCAGACCTGTGGCTACTGCTGAGTTTTCCAAATGTGCTGGCATATTCAGTGTGGCATCATCTTTCAGGATTTGAAAGAGCTCACCTGGAATTCCATCACCTCCACTAGCTTTGTTCATAGTGATGCTTCTTAAGGCCAACTTGACTTCACATTCCAGGATGTCTGGCTCTAGGTGAGTGATTATACCATCATGATTATCTGGGTAATAAAGATCTTTCTTGTATAGTTCTTCTTTGTATTCTTGCCATCTCTTCTTAATACCTTCTGCTTCTGTTTGGTCCATATCATTTCAGTCCTTTATTGAGCCCATCTTTGCATGAAATATTCCCTTGTGGTCTCTAATTTCTTGAAGAGATCTCTAATCTTTCCCATTCCATTCTATTGTTTCCCCCTATTTTGTTGCATTAATCAAACAGAAAGGCTTTCTTATGTCCCCTTGCTATTCTTTGGACCTCTGTATTCAAGTGGGTTTATCTTTCCCTTTCTCCTTTGCCTTTCACATCTCTTCTTTTCTCAGCTATGTGTAAGACCTCCTTAGACAACCATTTTGTCTTTTTGTATTTCTTTTTCTTGGGGATGGTCTTGATCCCTGCCTCCTGTACAATGTCACAAATCTCTGTCCATAGTTCTTCAGGCACTCTATCTATCAGATCTAATCCCTTGAATCTATTTCTCACTCCCACTATATAATCATAAGGGATTTGAGGTAGGTCATACCTGAATGGTCTAGTGGTTTTCCCTACTTTGTTCAATTTCAGTCTGAATTTGGCAATAAGGAGTTCATGATCTGAGCCTCAGTCAGCTCCTAGTCTTGTTTTTGTTAACTGTATAAAGCTTCTCCATCTTTGGTACAAAGAATATAATCAACTTGATTTCAGTGTTGACGATCTGGTGATGTCCACGTGTAGAGTCTCTCTTGTGTTATTGGAAGAGGGTGTTTGTCGTGACCAGTGTGTTCTCTTGGTGAAACTCTGTTAGCCTTTGCCCTGCTTCATGTTGTACTCCAAGGCCAAATTTGCCTCTTACTCCAGGTGTTTCTTACTTCCTACTTTTGCATTCCAGTCCCCTATAATGAAGAGGACATCTTTTTTGGGTGTTCATTCCAGAAGATCTTGTAGGTCTTCATAGAATTGTTCAACTTCAGTTTCTTCAGCGTTACTGGTTGGGGCATAGACTTAGATTACCGTGATACCAAATGGTTTGCCTTGGAAACAAACAGAGATCATTCTGTCATTTTTGAGATGACATCCAAGTACTGTATTTCAGACTATTTTGTTGACTATGATGGCTACTCAATTTCTCCTAAGTTTTTCTTGCCCACAGTAGTAGATATAATAGTCATCTGAGTTAAATTCACCCATTCCAGTCCATTTTAGTTAGCTGATTTCTAAAATGTCAACATTCACTCTTGCCATCTCCTGTTTGATCACTTCCAATTTGCCTTGATTCATGGACCTAACATTCCAGGTTCCTATGCAGTCTTGCTCTTTAAAGCATTGACTTTACTTCCATCACCAGTCATAGCCACAGCTGGGTGTTGTTTTTGCTTTGGCTCCATCCCTTCATTCTTTCTGAAGTTATTTTCCATTGATCTCCAGTAGCATATTAGACACCTATCAACCTGGGAAGTTCATCTTTCAGTGTCTTATCTTTTTGCCTTTTCATACTGTTCATGGCGTTCTTAAGGCAAGAATACTGAAATGGTTTACCATTCCCTTCTCCAGTGGACCACATTTTATCAGAAGTCTCCACCATGACCTGTCCATCTTGGGTGGCCCTACATGGGATGGCTCATAGTTTCATTGAGTTAGACAAGGCTGTGGTCTATGTGATCAGATTTGTTAGTTTTCTGTGATTGTGGTTTTCATTCTGTCTGCCCTCTTGGAGAAAGATAAGAGGCTTATGGAAGCCTCCTGATAGGAGAGGCTGACTTTACTGAGGAGGAAACTGGGTCTTATTCTGATGGGCAAGGCCATGCTCAGTAAATCTTTAGTCCAATTTTCTGCTGATGGGTTGGGCTGTGTTCTCTCCCTGTTAGTTACCTGGGACCAAACTATGATGTGGATGTGACTGGTAATAGAAGCAAAGTCCTATGTTGTAAACAGCAATATTGCAAAGGAACCTGGAATGTTAGGTCTATGAATGAAGGCAAATTGGAAGTGGTCAAACAGCCTTTCTCTTTGATCAATGCAATAAAATAGGGGAAATCAATAGAATGGGAAATACTAGAGATCTCTTCAAGAAATTAGAGATCACAAGGGAATATTTCATGCAAAGATGGGCTCAATAAAGGACAGAAATCATATGGACATAACAGAGGCAGAAGATATTCAGAAGAGGTGGCAATAATACACAGAAGAACTATATAAAAAAACATACATGACCCAGATAATCATGATGGTGCAATCACTCACCTAGAGCCAGACATCCTGGAATGTGAAGTCAAGTTGGTCTTAGGAAGCATCACTATGAACAAAGCTAGTGGAGGTGATGGAATTCCAGGTGAACTCTTTTAAATCCTGAAAGATGATGCTGTGAAAGTGCTGCACTCAGTATAGCAGCACATTTGGAAAACTCAGCAGTGGCCACAGGACTGGAAAAGGTCAGTTTTCATTCTAATCCCATAGAAAGGCAATGCCAAAGAATGCTCAAACTACTGCACAATTGCACTCATCTCACACAGTAACACAGTAATGCTCAAAATTTCCAAACCAAGCTTGAACAATACCTGAACTATGAACTTCCAGATGTTCAAGCTGGAATTAGGAAAGGCAGAGGAACCAGAGATCAAATTGCTGTCATATGTTGGATCATTGAAAGAGAAATTTAGTTCCAGAAATACATCTACTCATACTCTATTTACTATGCCAAAGCCTTTAACTGTGTGGATCACCATAAATTGTGGAAAATTCTTAACGAGTTGTGATTAGCAGACCACCTGACATGCCTCTTGAGAATCTGTATGCAGGTCAGGAAGCAACAGTTAGAACTGCACATGGAACAACAGACTGGTTCCAAATAGGAAAAGGAGTACGTCAGGGCGGTATATTGTCACCCTGCTTATTTAACTTATATGCAGAGTACATCATGAGAAACGCTGGGCTGGAAGAAGCACAAGCTGGAATGAAGATTTCTGGGAGAAATATCAATAACTTCAGATATGCAGATGATGCCACCCTTATGGCAGAAAAGCAAAAAAGAACATATGAACCTCTTGATGAAAGTGAAAGATGACAGTGAAAACTTTGGTTTAAAGCTCAACATTCAGAAAACTAAGATCATGGCATCTGGTCCCATCACTTCATGGGAAATAGATGGGGAAACTGTAGAAACAGTGACAGACTTTAATTTTTTGGGCTCCAAAATCACTGCAGATTGTGACTACAGCAATGAAAGTAAAAGACATTTGTTGCTTGGAAGAAAAGTTATGACCAACCTAGACAGCATATTTGCCAACAACGGTCTGTCTAGTCAAGGCTGTGGTTTTTCAGTGGTAATGTATGGATGTGAGAGTTGGACTATAAAGAAACCTGAGTGCTGAAGAATTGATGCTTTTGAACTGTGGTATTGGAGAAGACTCTTGAGAGTCCCTTGGACTGCAAGGAGATCCAACCAGTTCATCCTAAAGGAAATCAGTCCTGAATATACATTGGAAAGACTGATGTTCAAGCTGAAACTCCAATAGTTTGACCACCTGATGTGAAGAGCTGACTCATTTGAAAAGACCCTGATGCTTAGAAAGATTGAAGGCAGGAGGAGAAGGGGACAACAGAGAATGAGATAGTTGGATGGCATTACCGACTCAATGGACATGAGTTTGAGTAAAGTCTGGGAGTTGGGATGGACAGGAAGGCCTGATGTGCTACAGTTTGTGGGGTAAAAAGTCGGCCATGAGTGAGTGACTGAATTGAACATAAGTGAACTGAAACTCTGGTGGAGGTAATGAATATAATGGCGACCTCCATCAAAAGGTCTCGTTACGCCCAGCTACACTCAGTGCCCCCAACCCTGCAGCAGGCCATCGCCAACCCACTCCTCTGCTGGAGACTCCTGGACACTCATGGGCAAGCCTGGGTCAGTCTCTTGTGGTATCTCTGCTTCTTTCTTCTGGGTCCTGGTGTGCCCAAGTTTCTTTTTGTGCCCTCCAAGAGTCCATTTCCCCAGTCCTGTGTAAGTTCTAGGAGCTCTATGGTGGGATTAATGGCGACCTTCTCCAAGAGGGGTTATATCATGCTCAAGTCTGCTGCACCCAGAGCCCTTGTCCCTGTGGCAGTCCACTGTGACCCATACCTCCTCAGGAGACACTCAAACACAGTTCTGCTCCATCTCTGTGATGTCTCTGGGTCCTTGTGCACACAAGATTTGTTCAAACCCTCTGAGCGTCTCCAGGAGGAATGGGGTTTGATTCCAAATGCAATTTTGCCCCCACCTACCATCTTGCTGGGACTTCTCCTTTGCCTGTGGATATGGGGTATCTCTTCACAGTTGCTCCAGTGCCACGCAGTCACTGCAACTGAAAGATTCTCTGTGTCTAACATAAAAGTGACTGGAAATAAATAACAGCTCTGCAAAATCCTTTTTTGTACCCTTGACACACTATGGCTTCTTCATAAGACTTCTAGTGAGCAAGAATAAAGTAACCTTTCAAGCACATAATGAAACAAGGACATCCTTTGTGTTGCTGAATTTGATAACTATATGGTAAGAGAATGTCCCAAGTCTACAACATATGAATACAACCTTAAAATAAAGTTTTAGAGCAAGGTAGGGAAAGGGATTGGAAGCCAAAAGCTGGGGAAAATATTACGTTTGCAATGATCACATGTTGATAAGTCAGAATTGGGCATGGCCTCTGTTGCAGCTAATATTTGCCCTCTATAGAGTGATTTTTTTTTTCAGAGACCTGATCAATAAAGTCTGTTTCTGCTTGTTCTGTTTGGAATAGTTTCTATTTAAGTACACTCTTGTCTTATATATGAATCTGGGCGGTGCAGTTTACAAAAAAAAAAAAGAAGCATTTTCTTTTGTGATACTGGTAAACAAGTCATGGGGAAATTAAACCTTGGTTGTAGTGACTGGAAGTAATAGATAAATAAATGTAATGGGATTACTCTAGTTATAGCAGAAAAGAAACAACAAATCAGAGGTCAGTGAAAAGTTGTTACATCAGTGGCTATTCTAAATAAGAAGCAAATGAATTTTTTTAATGGAACAATAACTAAGTTTCACTTATCACTCAATGAAGATGTGATAAAGACAGACTGTTGCAATACAGTTTTTCAGTGTTCATTTCTGGAAAATTTCTATGGATTCCTGAGTTTAATGGAACTGCATGGAGAACACCTGTTGAGGAAACTAGTTTAATCATTTTATGCTCTTGATTAGAAACAGTTGCCAGAGTAAATACATATTGACCACTTAGGAGAAAGAACGCAGAACTCACAGAATTGAATGTTTTTAATTCATACTGGATTTTTAGCGTTGAAAACACTGTGATGAACTAAACAGATTTTTTTTTAAGTTGCCTGGATTCTGTTTTTCTTCAATTTTCTAGACCTTTAGCAGGATAATATGTGATGTGACTGTCTCATCTTTGCCTCAACAAGCTCTTTGAATTACTTTAGTACACTTGAGTTTTATTTATATAAACCAGGACTGTAATAACATGGAAGAGAGATCTCTTATCATAAATTCTTGTCCTCTAAAGAGACAACATATTCTCCTTTTGCCAAAATATCTTGCCTCACATTGGATTACTGGAAATTTCCAAAACATTTTGTGGTGTTTCTTACATTCATACATGCCTGGAATACCTTACTCCTTTCATCAGACCATGAAGAACCAAGAGGAAGTGCTCTGAAATCAAACTTCCCTGTTTCAAATCTCAGTAAAGACCCGCCGATTGAGATGCAGGTTCGATCCCTGGGCTGGGGAGATTCCCTGGAGCAGGATACCTCCAGTATTCTTGCCTGGAGAATTCCCTGGACAGAGGAGACTTGTGGGATACAGTCCATAGGGTTGCAAGAGTCAGAAATGACTGAAGTGACTTAGCACGCACACACGCAACCTGGTATCTATGATAATTTAAGATATATGTCTTGCACACTCAGTATGTATGCACACCATATGTAGGTAATATATTGCACAATGGGTAGTTAATGATGTTAGCCTCCAATGGATCAATACAAATATGAATATCTATATCAAGATAACAACATCATCATGTCTATATCAAGATGTGTTTTTATATCATATTCCCTCAAATCAGCACAAATCCTTATCCTGAATTAAATTAAACCTATTCTAGTGAAATATAAATGTTTACTTAGGAAATATGTGTTGTGTGCAAGACCATAGGCAAGATTTTATGGAGGAGACAAGGAAGCGCAGTCATAGTTCCTTTCTCAAAAATTTGTGTGTGGGGTGTGTGTGTGCTCATACATTAAGTCATGTCTGGCTCTATGGAGACTCTATGGACTATAGCCCACCAGGCTCCTCTGTCTATGGGATTTTCTAGGCAAGAATACCAGAATGGGTTGCCATTTCCTTTTCCAGCGGATCTTTCCGACCCATGGATCTAATCCTTGTCTCCTGTATTGCCAGATGGATTCTTTATTGCTGAGCCACTTAGGAGGCCTAGTAGGACAGTTTAAAGTTATATAAAGTTGTAAATTGGTAACTAAGTAGAGATTCAAGACCAAAATCTTAATTTTTTTCACAAGCCCATTTTACCAGCTATTTTCTTGATTGTTACTTTTTCCTGTCCAAAAACAAAGTACAACAAATAAAGATTTCTCAATATTTCCAGCATATTTTCTCTAACAGACTTACAGAGTTCCCTAGGATCAAGTATTAAAGACTGGGATCAGTCTGACAAGAGAATCCTATTAATCTAAATTCACAGTTCCCTACATATCGAGAAATTATATCAACTTTTTAAAGAAAGAAATTGAATTTCTGAGTTGTTACAATTTAGGCAGCTGCAGTAGCATCGTGAGTGTTTTTGCTGTTTTTACACTGAGTGAGTGAAAGTCACTCAGTTGTTCCGACTCCCTGTGACCCCATAGACTGGAGCCTACCAGGCTCCTCCGCCCATGGAATTCTCCAGGCAAGAATACTGGAGTGGCTTGCCATTCCCTTCTCCAGGGCATCTTTCCAACCCAGGGATCAAACCCAGGTCTCTCGCATGCAGGCAGATTCTTTACCTTCTGAGCCACCAGGGAAGCCCCTGTTTTAACACTGACCTCTTCCAATCTCCTCTTCATGTTGCAAGTATTCTGTATTTTGGAAAAGCTGACATGATCATCTCCCATCCTTACTTAAACCAATAGAGAGTCTTTTCTTTGGGCTTTCTTAGGATAAAGATGCAGATACAGACATCTCTTGAGAGGATCTGCTCTGTGGGCTGGCCCTGATTATCTCTCCAGGTTAATCTCTAGGAAACAATCCCAGTCTCTGAACAGAGGCCTCCCTGCCTTTCAATTTCTCCTAATGACTGCACTCGTTGCCCTGGGGCTTTTTCAGCCTCTACCCAGATCTCTTTTCTCTATTCCTACTCTCTACCGACTTTTTTGTAATTGGCATCTTTTCTTTCTCCCCATCACAGCTCTTTCTGTTTCCTCAGAAATACATTTCTTCCTCATTGCATTTATCACAATTGTAAGGTTACTTTATTTGCGTACAATTATTGATTTTTCTATGCTCTGTGCAGGACAGTAAGCTGTATAATGAGAGAGACTGTCTACTTTGCTGAAATTATTATATCCCAGTGCCTTGCACTCGGAGAAGGCAATGGCACCCCACTCCAGTACTCTTGCCTGGAAAATCCCATGGACAGATGAGCCTGGTAGACTGCGGTCCATGGGGTCGCTAATAGTTGGGCATGACTGAGCGACTTCACTTTCACTTTTTACTTTCATGCATTGGAGAAGGAAATGGCAACCCACTCCAGTGTTCTTACCTGGAGAATCCCAGGGACGGGGAAGCCTGGTGGGCTGCCATCTATGGGGTCGCACAGAGTCGGATACGACTCGGGTGACTTAGCAGCCTCGCACTATATAAGGAATAAGCAAGTGCTTAATACCTTCCGCTGGACTATTATAAGGATTTGTAGAAATCAAAAATGTATATACCTCATACTATATAATTCAGCCATGGCTAGAAAAGATAAGTGAATATGAGCTCATAAGGCTGAATTGGTAGTTAATAAAGAGAATTGAAAGACTGGAAGTCTTTTCACACAGGTGGTTTGAGCTCCTAATGGTTAGGAAATTGATAGGTAAGGAGAAGTTTCAAAAATGCTTGCACGCTAGAAATCAGAAAATATAATTTTTCTCACATTACAATTAGCATATTTTTGTGTAAGTTCCTGTTGAATTTATAGCCTTAAGGATATGGTCACAGCCAATTTGGGCTGCTATAATAAATTACCATAGATGAGTGGCTTAAGCAACAGACATTTATTTCTAACAGTTCTGGAAGTTGGAAGTCTCAGATCTAGGCACCAGCAGATTGGGTATCTCTGGGAGGACACTTTTTTTTTTTTTTTTTGGTTTGCAAATTTGGCCTGTCTGCTCATTTTATCCTCATGAGGTGGCTGGGGAAGGGAGCAGGGAGAGAGAGAGTTGATCTTCATTTAAGGGCACTAATCCACTCATACTCATTGGAAAAGACTGATGCTGGGAGGGATTAGGGGCAGGAGGAGAAGGGGACAACTGAGGATGAGATGGCTGGATGGCATCACGGACTCAAAGGACATGAGTCTGAGTGAACTCCAGGAGTTGGTGATGGACAGGGAGGCCTGGCGTGCTGAGATTCATGGGGTCCCAAAGAGTCGGACATGACTGAGCGACTGAACTGAATCGAACTGAATCCACTCATCCACTAATCTACTTGGGGCTTCCCTAGTGGCTCAGAGGGAGACCGAGGTTCATCTCTGGGTCAGGAAGATCCCTTGGAGAAGGAAATAGCAACCCACTCCAGTATTCTTGCCTGGAGAATCCCATGGATGGAGGAGCCTGGTAGACTACAGTCCACAGGTCACAAAGAGTCAGACAGGACTGAGCAACTTTGCTTCACTTCTTCTTCATTAAATCCACTCATGAGTGTCCCACCTTTATGGCCTAATTACCTCCCAAAGGCCCCACCTCCAAATACTACCAGACTGGGGATTCAAGCTCCTACATAGGGATTTTAGAGGGATACAAACATTCAGTATATACCAGATACAGTATGTTTGTTATGGGGAAAAACATCTGTTATCATGTTTATTAAATAAATGCTACATGTTCAGTCACAGTTATAAACCATAGGAAGATGACTCTTTCCTTCTACCTTAGTGACAATTAATTTAGACCACATCACTAGTCTAGCTTTAATTAACTCAACCGGTGGCAAAGGACCATGAAGTCCCTAAATTCATTAAAATGAGAAACCAGATAAATATTCAATCCTTCTAAAATATATTTACAAATAAAATATATTTTAAAATAAATCAAAAAACCTAAATATTGTCAAAATGTTGATATGTAATGAAAATGATCTATTAAATAATTTAGAGTTAATTAAAGTTAAATTTGTGTTTTTTCTATTGCAAAATATCACAGTCTTTAAGGTAGTTATCTTCACTGAGTGACTCTTAAGGTGGGAATAGTGGAAACTGCATTTAATAAATTAATCTGAACATACCATTCTTTTTCAGAAACATCTGCCAAAGAATATACTTGAGAACGCTACAGTGGGATGCTTTCCAGCTCTGTAATGCTACATTTCATGTCTTAGATGTATGCTACTATGAATATGCCTAGAGAAGGGGAAGGAAGAGAGAAAAACCCTTTAAAAGCAAAGGGACAATATCACACTTAGACAAATGGGAAACATCTTTCAAATTTAGAACTAGATGGAAAATGACACTCTAAACACTTCTATTCCACTCACTCAACTCTGCAGTTTAGATGTTACTCTTTTATGTAATGTGCACACACCGATATGTAAAACCAACCCTAAAGCTTGCTACTTGAATATGGATGGCCCAGTGCTAATGATATTTTCATGACTCTGAGAGGAATCTAAATGTTTACTTCCTTGCTCAATTGCACACTGAATACCTAGTTCAACAGATAATTTTTAAATTCTGAGGTAATTACGTAGAACTCTATTCAAGGCCCCTAGCTCAAGCATCAAACTGTATTAATTATTTAAGATGCTTTGCCAAGAAATGTGGCCAGTTTAAATTCATATTGCCAAACAAATTTGAAAGAACACATTCATTAAATTCTTCCATTATGTTCTTGTCATTGCTATTGGTATGAATGTTCTGACCTTTGAAAATGATGAACAATTCAGAAATTAAACATTTTAAAAAGCAGTATTAAACTGTGATTGAGGATACTGTGGAGTTGTTTTGATATTATTGACTTTTGAAATAACTGGTAGTTATCAAGTTCATCCAGACTTTCTCTCAATAAAAATAAATAAAGAAATTCCAAAGTAGCAGTAAGGCAGACCTATGAGGACTGTTACTGAAATTTCAAATATGGAGTCTTAGGAATCTTTCTAAGTACCTCAGTGGTATAACAGCCAAACAGGTTCTGAACTGTGAATCATAAATTCTAATCAGATGTCAAACATCAGGATTTTTCTTTGTTTTTTTTTATCGATCATGTTCTGCTGTTTCAAATTCCTATTTACCAAATATCTACATGCAGGAGGTAAATGCTCAATTAACTTCTGGGCAAATAGTACTTTTATTCAAAGGTTCATAGTAATTTTGGTATATTAACATATTAAAAAACTGACAAATAATTTAAATGTTTACACAAAGAATAATTAACAAGTGATGACATCATAGAAAGTGAAAGTGAAGTCACTCAGTCGTGTCCGACTCTTTGTGACCCCATGGACAGAAGCCCACCAGGCTCCTCAGCCTGTGGAATATTCCAGGCAAGAGTACTAGAGTGAGTTGCCATTTCCTTCTCCAGGGGATCTTCCCAACCCAGGGATTGAACCCCGGTCTCCCGCGTTGCAGGCAGTTGCTTTACCGGAAATGTTGTATGTGGATATCAAAGAAGACTCCTAAGCATATTATTATGCTCAGTTGTGTCTGACTCTTACCAGCTCCAAGGACTGTAGCCGCAAGGCTCCTTGGTCCATGGAATTTTCCAGGCAAGAATACTGGAGTGGGTTGCCATACCCCACTCTGGGGATCTTCCCAACCGAGGGATCGAATCTGTATCTCTTGTGTCTCCTGCATTGGCAGGTGGATTCTTTACTATTAGAGCCACCTGGGAAGCCCAAGCATATTGTTATAGTTGATCTTAAAACCTGAATAGGGCTTTACAAGTGTAAAAGGATGGTGACGGCATTGAGGTGGCAGCGGATGATCATAGGACTGCCAGATTTCACAAGTATGAATATAAGATGCATTTGAAGTTCTCTAGTTTATTCAGTACTCCAAATTGAGAGACAGCAGTACGTACATATGATTGATTGACACTAACTTGTATATTTAAGGGATAATCCAGAGTCGGTACATCCTTGAGTTTATCAGTGATGATGAATGCCTAGTTACCTATAATGGAGTGACATGGAAATCAGTAGGGCTCAGATTAGAAAAATTAAAAGTTTGGAACAACCATGATGGAGAATAACAAAAATTACTGACTAGTACCTACCAGAAGTTCCTCATAGCATTGAATTTTCAGCAAATTGGAAACTTTCTCTATATATTATATCAAGTATTAGTACACTAGATACAGTGTAAGAATACACACACAGATGTACAGTTTACATAGATGCTTCTTACATGTTTTGTTATATCTTATATATATCTAGTTTTATTTTATTATGATATTAATACATACGTAATATAGGGACAATTCAGTTCAGTTAGTCACTCAGTTGTGTCTGACTCTTTGTGACTTCCTGAACCATAGCACGCCAGGCCTCCCTCTCCATCACCAATTCCCAGAGTCCACCCAAACCCATGTCCATTGAGTCAGTGATGCCATCCAGCCATCTAATCTTCTTTCATCCCCTTCTCATCCTGCTCTCAATCTTTCCCAGGTTCAGGGTCTTTTCCAATGAGTCAGCTTTTCACATCAGGTGGCCAAAGTATTGGAGTTTCAGCTTCAACATAGTCCTTCCAATGAACATCAAGACTGATCTCCTTTAGGATGGACTGGTTGGATCTCCTTGCAGTCCAAGGGACTCTCAAGAGTCTTCTCCAACACCACAGTTCAAAAGCATCAATTCTTCTGCATTTAACTTTCTTTATAGTCCAACTCTCACACCCATATATGACCAGTGGAAAAAAACATAGCTTTGACTAGACAGACCTTTGTTGGCAAAGTAATGTCTCTGCTTTTGAATATGCTATCTAGGTTGGTCATAACTTTCCTTCAAGGAGTGCCTTTTAATTTCATGGCTGTAGTCACTATCTGCAGTGATTTTGGAGCCCCCCAAAATAAAGTCTGACACTGTTTCTACTGTTTACCCATCTATTTCCCATGAAGTGATGGGACCGGATGCCATGATCTTCATTTTCTGAATGTTGAGCTTTAAGCCAACTTTTTCACTCTCCTCTTTCACTGTCATCAAGAGGCTCTTTAGTTCCTCTTTACTTTCTGCCATAAGGGTGGTGTCATTTGCATATCTGAGGTTATTGATATATTTCCTGCAGTCTTGATTCCAGCTGGTGCTTCATCCAGCCCAGTGTTTCTCATGATGTACTCTGTATATAAGTTAAACAAGCAGGGTGACAGTATACAGCCTTGATGTACTCCTTTTCCTATTTGGAACCAGTCTGTTGTTCTATGTCCAGTTCTAACTGTTGCTTCCTGACCTGCATACAGATTTCTCAAGAAGCAAGTCAGGTGGTCTGGTATTCCCATCTCTTTCAGAATTTTCCACAGTTTATTGTGATCCACACAGTCAAAGGCTTTGGCATAGTCAATAAGACAGAAATAGATGTTTTTTTCTGGAACTCTTTTGCTTTTTCCATGATCCAGCGGATGTTGGCCATTTAATCTCTGGTTCCTCTGCCTTTTCTAAAACCAACTTGAACATCAGGGAGTTCATGGTTCACATATTGCTGAAGCCTGGCTTGGAGAATTTTGAGCATTACTTTACTAGCGTGTGAGATGAATGCAATTGTGTGGTAGTTTGAGCATTCTTTGGATTGCCTTTCTTTGGGATTGAAATGAAAACTGACCTTTTCCAGTCTTGTGGCCACTGCTTAGTTTTCCAGATTTGCTGGCATATTGAGTGCAGCACTTTCACAGCATCATCTTTCAGGATTTGAAACAGCTCCACTGGAATTCCATCACCTCCACTAGCTTTGTTCATAGTGATGCTTCCTAAAGCCCACTTGACTTCACATTCCAGGATGTCTGGCTCTAGGTGAGTGATCACACCATCATGATTATCTAGGTCATGAAGATCTCTTTTGTACAGTTCTTCTGTGTATTCTTGCCACCTCTTCATATCTTCTGCCTCTGTTAGGTCCCTATGTATATAATACATCACATCAGTATACAGAAATAACATTTTGCTATTATGTATTATTTATGAATATATAGCATGTGTGCATTCAGTCACTTCAGTAGTGTCCGACTCTTTGCGACCCCACAGGCTGTAGCCCACCAGGCTCCTCAGTCCATGGGATTCTCCAGGCAAGGATGCTGGAGTGGGTTGCCATGCCCTTCTTCAAGGGATCCTCCCGACCCAGCGATTGAACTCGAGTCTCCTATGTCTCCTATGTTGGAGGCAGATTCTTTACCTCTGAGCCCCCAGGGAAGCCCTATGACTATATAGATTTATTGGTAAATGCTATGTATATATATATATAGCTGTAGGTAGTATTTTGATTAAGATTTAGTACACTGCTTCTTGCATTTAGTATCACTGAGAGAGTGTTTTATTTCATTAAAGTAATCTTCAAATATCATTTTCAATGGTTACATGGTATAATATTGTTTGTATTGACTATTAAGCAATTTCCTATTGTTTAAGGTTTAGAATGCTTTTTCAACTGTGCACTGTTATAAATAACATTGCTGTACCAATTCTTTAACATAGAATTATTGTCTACATTTTTGATATGTTCTTAGGATGAATTTAAAAAAGAATAATTAGTTGGTTAAAGCATATGTCTATTAAATCTTGGGATTTGTTTGGCTAAATTGCTTTCTAGAAAAGTTTATGAATTTAACTGCTTAGAGAATATTTGCTTCACTATGAATTTACAAACAGTCAATATTTAAAAAAATTCTTGATTCTTTTTGGTATTTGCATTTCTTTGTTATCTAGGAAGTTTTATTTTAGAGGAACCACATGTGTTTCTAATTCTATGAGTTACCTGCTCATGTCTCTTCCTGGGTTTATTTCAGGCTATTTGGTTTTATTTTCTTAAAGATTTGCAACATATATTAATACATTAATGTTTTTTAATCCAGGTAAATTTCCAAGTTTGTCATTCATTTTTGTAATAATAAGATGTATGATATGTAGTAACTTTGAAGTTTTATGGTGGTGGTGGTAATTTAGTTACTCAGTCATGTCTGACGCTTTGTGACCCCATGGATTGACTGTAGCCTGCCAGGCTCCTCTGTCCATGGGATTTCCTGGGAAAGAATACTATAATGAGTTTCTGTTTCCTTCTCCAGGGGATCCTCCTGACCCAGGGATTGAACCTGGATCTCGTGCACTGCAGGCAGTCTCCTGCATTGCTTGTGAATTCTTTCCTGATTGAGCCACTTGGGAATCTCTTATATAGCCATACATTTAAATGTTTTATTTTTCCATTGTTCTTATGCACAGAATGGATTTCTCTAGCCAAAAATTTAGTGAATATTCATTTAAAACTTCTAGTGTTTCACTTCATCTTTAAAAAAAAAACCAAAACTCTGAGCCATCTGAAATATATTTTGGTGTAAAATCTGAAGTAAGGATGTAACAGTGTACCAATTAAGGATAGCCAACTCATCCATCACAATTAATTGACTCACAAGATTATCCCTTGCCCCTTCAATTATACTATTTTTAATGCATCAATTTGATACAAATATGAATATTGGCACATAATCTGTTTTGAGACAATCTCTTTTGTTCCCTTCATTTTACTGTTAATTCTTGAACCAGTCCCACTTTTAATAAAGTTATCCAACCTGTGTAATATGAGGTGGTGAACAGGCTGCCACTCTCAACCCCTCCCCTTGATACCCTCTACTTAAAATTCCAAACTCATCTCTCTGTTTCCAAATTCATTTCATATTGATTTCTTTTCCAGGCAGCCTTTTAAAAATTTTATTTATTTATTTATTTGACTGTGCTAGGTCTTAGTTTCAGCATGTGGGATCTAATTCCCTGATCAGGAATTGAACCTGGGCCCCCCATATTGAGATCATGGAATCTTAGCCACTGGACGATCAGTGAAATCCCCAAACAACCATTAGAATAGTTCTGCCATCTTCTTTTGTCAAAAGAATTCTACTGAGATGCATTCAGGACTGGAAATTAACCTGGTAAGAACTAAGTTTTGAAACAATGGTCTCTTCCAGGAATGTATAATAGCAACAACTAACATTTATTAGGTATTTATTTTATGCTATTATCTGAAGTCATTCCCATTCACTAACTCATTTAAAGCACATACTCTTACTTCTTTGGTGATTTGATTGAGCTGCTGGGCTTTGAACACATTTTCTACGAAAGTATCCACATTTGACTTTCCAGTTATGCATCCTCCTGAACTCTGTAAAGTGTATCTGTTTCCTGCTTAACACTTGTTCTCAGATGTCTCCTCAGCATTTCAGACTTGAAACTGGATTTTGATGCTACCTTTCCATCTCAGTCACTGGCTCCCTGCGAAAACCTTATTTTATCAATTAACTCTTCTCTTTCTCTCATACTCCACATGTAATTCATCATACACTGTTTCCATAGTTCTGTTCCGTTCAGTCGCTCAGTCGTGTCTGACTCCTTGCGATCCCATGAATCACAGCACGCCAGGCCTCCCTGTCCATCACCAACTCCTGGAGTTCACTCAGACTCACGTCCATTGAGTCCGTGATGCCATCCAGCCATCTCATCCTCAATCGTCCCCTTCTCCTCCTGCCCCCAATCCCTCCCAGCATCAGGGTCTTTACCAATGAGTCAACTCTTTGCATGAGGTGGCCAAAGTACTGGAGCTTCAGTTTTAGCATCATTCCTTCCAAAGAAATTCCAGGGTTGATCTCCTTCAGATGGACTGGTTGGATCTCCTTGTAGTCCAAGGGACTCTCAAGAGTCTTCTCCAACACCACAGTTCAAAAGCATCAATTCTTTGGCGCTCAGCCTTCTTCACAGTCCAACTCTCACATCCATACATGACCACTGGAAAAACCATAGCCTTGACTAGACAGACCTTAGTTGGCAAAGTAATGTCTCTGCTTTTGAATATACTATCTAGGTTGGTCATAACTTTTCTTCCAAGGAGTAAGCATCTTTTAATTTCATGGCTGCAGTCACCATCTGCAGTGATTTTGGAACCCAAAAACACAAAGTCTGACACTGTTTCCACTGTTTCCCCATCTATTTCCCATGAAGTGATGGGGCCAGATGCCATGATCTTCGTTATCTGAATGTTGAGCTTTAAACCAACCTTTTCACTCTCCTCTTTCACTTTCAACAAGAGGCTTTTTAGTTCCTCTTCACTTTCTGCCATAAGGGTGGTGTCATCTGCATATCTGAGGTTGTTGATATTTCTCCCGGCAATCTTGATTCCAGCTTCTGTTTCTTCCAATCCAGCGTTTCTCATGATGTACTCTGCATATAAATTAAATAAGCAGGGTGACAATATACAGCCTTGACGGACTCCTTTTCCTATTTGGAACCAGACTGTTGTTCCATGTCCAGTTCTACCTGTTGCTTCCTGACCTGCGTACAGATTTCTCAAGAGGCAGGTCAGGTGGTCTTGTATTCCCATCTCTCTCAGAATTTTCCACAGTTTATTGTGATCCACACAGTCAAAGATAGCTCAGCTGGTAAAGTTTCCATAGTATATCCCCAAATATATCTAACAGTATCTCTACTCTCAAAACATATCCAAAATATTTAGGTCCTAAATCTAGATATGTTTTTTGCCTGATGTATTTCTCAGCATTTCCTTGCTTTTACATTGATTCAACCCATCTCTACTTGGGTTGTTGCAGTAGCCTCCTTGGGAGTTTCTTTGCTCTTCTGATCCTTGTTCCACCAATGTGTTTTCCCAGTAGAGTAACCAGAATAAGACAGTCTTTACAGTAACCTAAAAGGTTATACTAGGATTTAATTTACTTATTTAGTTTCCTTGTGCTTTATTTTCTGCTTTTCTCCCAAGAATGTATGATCCCTCAAAGCAGGGACCTGTGTCTGTTTCATACATGATGGCTCAGACACTAAAGAATTTGCCTGCAAAGCAGGCGACCCAGGTTCAATCCCTGGATTGAGAAGATACCCTCGAGAAGGGAATGGCTATTCACTGCAGTATTCTTGCCTGGAGAATTCCATGGACAGAGGAAATTCTCAGGCTACAGTCCATGGCATTGCAGAGTCGGACACGACTGAGTGACTAATATTTTTTACTTTCATGTCTAAGCACCCAAAATAGTATATTCTTGACACAAAATAGTTTCTCAAAAATATCTTTCCATAAATTTATAGAACAGTAATGCAATTTGATAAGCCACATGATATTATCATTTCTACTTTTCAGATGAGAAGAAGAAATCACATCAAGATAAACTAACCCAAGAATACTTATGAGCAAATGCCAGAGCCAGAATTTGAGCCTAGGAACTGCTTCTAGGATCCGAAGTTTTAGTATATAGCCTGGGTATTGCAATCAACCACTGAAAATTTTTAGTTGAAAAGTGAAAGTGTTATTTGTTAAGTTGTGTCTGACTCTTTGTGCCCCCATGGACTGTATCCTGCCAGGCTCCTCTGTCCATGGAATTCTCCAGGCAAAAATACTGGAGAGGGCTGCCATTCCCTTTTCCAAGGGACTTCCTGCCCCAGAGATTGAACTTGGGACTCCTGTATTGGAGGCAGATTCTTTACCATCTGAGCCACCAGGGAAGCCCACTTCAGCTTGTGGCTAATATTGCACTGTCTCACAGTCCTGGGTGTTCTTTGGAGGGACTGATGTTGAAGCTGAAACTCCAATACCTTGGCCACCTGATGCGAAGAGCCGACTCATTTGAAAGACCCTGATGCTGGGAAAGATAGAGGGCAGGCAGAGAAGGGGACGACAGAGGATGAGATGGTTGGAGGCATCACCGACTCAATGGGCATGGGTTTGGGTAGACTCCAGGAGTTGGTGATGGACCGGGAGGCCTGGTGTCCTGTGGTTCATGGGGTCACAAAGAGTCAGACACAACTGAGTGACTGAACTGAACTGAACACCCCTTTGAAATTAGACATTACATCTGCCTTGCTTTGGCAAATAAAATGTAAGCAGAAGTGCTGAAAGAATCTATTGAACAATTTTCATCTTCCATTTTTCCCAAATCATGGTGCAGAGACACAAATACTTGGGTCCCTGAATAAATACCATGTGGAATAGATTGCCATTCCAGCTGACCAAGGACATGAAACAAACCAAGATTATTTAGGGGGATTACTTACCACTACAGCATAACCTATTCAGAATAATACAGGCATTTATAATTTTCTTCATATAGATTATCACAATGATATTCCTGGGCAATGGTTGTGCATTTATGTATGTGAAGTGTATTTTATTTTATGTGCTTTCAGGATGGTATAATTTTGACTTTAGAATGTTTGGTTGAAATAGTTTTTAATGTATTTCAGATACTGTGTTTCAAGTGCAGTAAAGCATCTGTTTTTTTTTTTATTAATCTAAACTATAACTACTATTCTTAAGGTAAATTCAATCTAAGATGTTATACCTCACTTCTCTTTCATATATATATATGTATGTATAATTCTGACACTTGCAAGTAATGCTAATTTTCTTTCATTTCCAATAGTAATATCTCTTATTTCTGTCTCATGCTTTATTACTTGGGACAGGATTTCCACATAATGTTAAAAAATAATGATGCCTTTGTCTTCTTCCTGATTTTAATGAGAAAGACTAGTTTTTCACCGTTAAGTGTGATGTTGGCAGTTGGTTTAAAAAATTCTTTATTACGTCAAGGAAGTAAGTTTCTATTCTGATGTGTCTACATGTTTCTTTTCGTTTTTTCCCAGATTATGAAATAGCTTCAAATCCTTTTATTTTTGTTACTTATTGAAATAAAAACATGATACTCACTTTAGTCAGTGAATTGCTATTAATACATTGATTCCCAAATGTGATGATGGTATTTTTGAATTCAGTTCAGTTGCTCAGTCGTGCCCAACTCTTTGCGACTCCATGGACTGTAGCATGCCAGGCTTCCCTGTCCATCACCAACTCCTGGAGCTCACTCAAACTCACATCCATTGAGTCGGTGATGCCATCCAACCATCTCATCTTCTGTTGTCCCCTTCTCCTCCCACCTTCAATCTTTCCCAGCATCAGAGTCTTTTCCAGTGAGTCAGTTCTTCGCATCAGATGGCCAAAGTATTATCATTTCAGCTTCAGTATCAGTCCTTCCAGTGAATATTCAGGACTGATTTTCTTTAGGACTGACTGGTTGGATCTCCTTGTAGTCCAAGGGACTCTCAAGGATCTTCTCCAACATCACAGTTCAAAACCATCAATTCTTCTGAACTCAGCTTTCTTTATAGTCCAACTCTCACATCCATACAGGACTACTGGAAAAACCATAGCTTTGACTAGATGGACTTTGTTGGCAAAGTAATGTCTCTGCTTTTGAATATGCTATCTAGGTTGGTCATAGGTTTTCTTCCAAGAAGTGTCTTTTAATTTCATGGCTGCAGTCACCATTGCAGTGATTTTGGACCCCCAATAAACAAAATCCGTCACTCTTTCCATTGTTTTCCCATATATTTGCCATGAAGTGATGGGACCAGAGGCCATGATCTTCGTTTTTTAATGTTGAATTTTAAGCCAGGTTTTTCACTCTTCTCTTTCACTTTCATCAAGAGGCTTTTTAGTTTTTCTTTGCTTTTTGCCATAAAGGTGGTGTCTTCTGCACAACTGAGATTATTGATATTTCTCCCAGTAGTCATAATTCCAGCTTGTGCTTCAACCAGCCCGGCATTTCACATGATGTACTCTGCAAACAAGTTAAATAAACAGAGTGACAATATACAGCCTTGACATACTCCTTTCTGATTTGGAACCAGTCTGTTGTTCCATGTTCAGTTCAAACTGTTGCTTCTTGACCTGCATACAGATTCTCAGGAGGCAGGTCACGTGGTCTTTCTAAATGACCCCATCTCTGTAGGTTTATTTTCCTGAAGACTTTCCACCTTTAAGATGAAGCTTATAACCTCAGAGAATGAGAATATGAGTATTGCCTCTGGAAGGAGAATATATTAAAGTAGTGACTTCCAGACCATATGGGAAAATGAAAGTCCTGTCTGTTGGAAAGATGGGTTTTTGGGAAGAGTGATGAGCATGGTAGTGTCTGGGGATTAGAGAGCACAGGGTCCTGTCCATGCAATTCTTAATGTTCTGTTTGCACAGAATAAACTAAGCATGGGGAATACAAACTTTCTAATCTTTCAAAGCTTAATATGTTCTTAGAATAAAAAAAAATTTACTCGTTTAAGTTAAGGGAGAGGTTGAAAGCTTCTGAATGATGACTACTGAATGCTTGTGGTGTAGGGGCTGGATAATTTTTAGAAATTTTTGACACATTATTTGGAAGACATATGTTTAGTGAAGTATTCAGAAATCTTTGGTTGAAGTAACAGAAATTCAACTTAAAGTAATTTCTGCAAATGTAATATTTTTTGTTTATATTCATTCTCTTTATGATTTGATATGAGGAGCCAATAAATATATCAATAATAACTATAAATTATATAGATTTTGATAATAATCTATTATATTAATATGTATACAACTATTATAATATTAACATATTATTATAAAATATAATGGAGAAGGCAATGGCAACCCACTCCAGTGTTCTTGCATGGAGATTCCCAGGGACCGGGGAGCCTGGTGGGCTGCCGTCTATGGGGTTGCACAGAGTCAGACTTGACTGAAGCGACTTAGCAGCAGCATAATATATAAATCAGTCAATAAAGTCTTATCCTAAGTAGAATCAAAGACTGCTCAACCTCTGTCACTGTTTCATTCTCTCACATCTTTAATTCTCTCTACATGTTGCCTTATGTTTTTCAGGTCTCTTGTTACCAAGAGCATGAAATACTGGGTACTGGTAATTCTGATTAGAAGGTGGGACAGGTAGGCCCAGTACGATGTTGTTTGAGTCATATTCCTATTGCTGGTAGCAATATTTTGTTCTGGAGACATGACCCTGTTGTTAGTGCAAGATTGGTCATATGTCTGCCCATTTGGCCATAAGAATGGGAGGCTATGATTGTTTAGCTCCCATGTGACGTAAATGAAGGATAGAGTGCTTCACTAAAGTAATGGGTATATGAAAAGACACTCACTCCTTGGAAGGAAAGTTATGACCAACCTAGATGGCATATTCAAAAGCAGAGACATTACTCTGTCAACAAAGGTCCGTCTAGTCAAGGCTATGGTTTTTCCAGTGGTCATGTATGGATGTGAGAGTTGGACTGTGAAAAAAGCTGAGCCCCGAAGAATTGATGCTTTTGAACTGTGGTGTTGGAGAAAACTCTTGAAAGTCCCTTGGACTGCAAGGAGATCCAACCAGTCCATTCTCAAGGAGATCAGTCCTGGGTGTTCTTTGGAAGGACTGATGCTAAAGGTGAAAGTCCAATACTTTGGCCACCTCATGCGAAGAGTTGACTCATTGGAAAAGACTCTGATGCTGGGAGGGATTGGGGGCAAAAGGAGAAGAGGATGACAGAGAGTGAGATGGCTGGATGGCATCACCCATTCGATGGACATGAGTTTAAGTGAACTCTGAGAGTTGGTGATGGACAGGGAGGCCTGGTGTGCTGCAATTCATGGGGTCGCAAAGAGTCGCACAAGACTGAGCAACTGAACTGAACTGAACTGAAGTTAATGGGTATATGGTTACCAGGAGACTGGAGATAGGGCTCTTTTACTGCCCACACCAGCAGTTGTCTGTTGTCACTAGGAAATGAGAAGTGATGACCAAAAATGTACTGATAATGCAAAAAGACAAACTAAGACGCAGAGTAAATATAGGACATAAGCCTGTATTCAAGGAAAGGATGTAATCAACTGACAGTTAACAACTGATGGGTGTCGGTAAATACAACTGGGATTTGCCAGCTGAATGGCAGTCAAGGAAGAAGGGCTTAAGAAACTGAGACCATACAGCCTTGTGAATACTTAATTTTTTGGCAATGGTAGATGTCAAATTACAAACTCCTTTGATACTAATAGAAAAGAAAATTTCTGGTATTGAGGAGATTTCAGAATTTTATGATTGATACCAAAAGGACACATGAAATCTTAGATATTGATGCAACACTTTCCATCCTCATATGGGAGCAATCACTAACATTCCAGGTGCAAGAACAGCATCCATGGAGTCATGGCCCATCTCTACTCATCTGCCCTCTACCTGAGAACAAATAACTGTTCTTAAACTCTCAAACTGTCAAGAAACCATAAAAACGAAGGTGGCTTTTAAAGGATGACCTAAAAATTAAGTAGTGTTTCTATCAATAAAACATTAAGCAGTATATTTATTAACTAGGGTTTGAAACTATTATTTCCATCATAAAAATGTATAGAGATGATGGTAATAATATACAAACATTTGAAGATGTTGTGGTTACATAAAAGAATTCAGATGAAATAAGATTTAAAGTCAAGACAAAAGATGTTATGTGTTAGATCAGAGGTCCCAACCTCTGGGATCTAGTGGTCAATGATCTGAGGTGGAACTGATGTAATAATAATAGCAATAAAGTTCACAATAAGTGTAAGGCACTTAAATCATCCCAAAACCATGTACCCACCCCTGGCCCATGGGATAAATCGTCTTCCATGAAACTGATCTTTGGTGCCAAAAAGACAGGGGACTGCTGTCATTAGATGAGTTTTGTATCTATCCCCACACACTCTCAGCCTATCATTTTATTCCAGTCTTCACTGTAGAACCTAGATGTGCATAATTATAAATGAAGAGCATCTCACCACAGCTATTCACTTTCTGCATCCAGGTTCCCATGCAGCCATTTTGATGCATTTGCCAACAAATATAAGGTAGTTATAAGTCAATCCTTCACCAGGGGCAAAGAGAGTCCAGTAATTCACACCTGCTTCTTCTGATCCTTAGGCAAAGAATTCTGAAGTGCATTCCCCATGAGTCCTCAGAGAATTCAGTAAAATTGAAGCCTCATTACCCACAGCAGGATCAGCTCATAACTCACTCTTTGGGTTAACTTTCCTTGCTTTCTTGTTGCCCATCTTTTGGTTCTCTGCTCTGATTCTTTGGGATCACCCATTAAAAGAAAAAGCAAAAACAAACCACCCTATTTCCAACTCTGCTTTTAAGGAAAACCTAAAATAAAATATTGGATAAAGATGAGGCAAGTATGATTGTCACAAATTTATTCAGGGAGGTAGGGCCATGGAGGTAAGGTGATGTAGTTTGAATATAAAAGGGAAAAACTGATAAAAATACTACCTTTTTGACTTTTGATCTGGCCAATGAAGTAATTATTCCATTGTTTGGTGAACATAGAGTAATGTGAAGAAATTACACTCTTCATAGGGTAAATTTATTTAGTTTCAACTTTACTGTGAGAAGCTCTAGTGTTTGGAGGCAAGGGACCAAGTACAAACTATTTAACTCCTACTAGCTTCAGTGTTATTCTATATAAAATATAAGTAATGGTAATATCAAATTCATATGGTTGTTACAGTCCAGTTCAGTTCAGTCGCTCACTCATGTCCGACTCTTTGCAACCCCATGAATCGCAGCACACCAGGCCTCCCTGTCCATCACCAACTCCCGGAGTTCACTCAGACTCATGTCCATCGAATCAGTGATGCCATCCAGCCATCTCATCCTCTGTCATCTCCTTCTCCTCCTGCTCCCAATGCCTCCCAGCATCAGAGTCTTTTCCAATGAGTCAACTCTTCGCATGAGGTGGCCAAAGTACTGGAGTTTTAGCTTTAGCATCAGTCCTTCCAAAGAAATCCCAGGGCTGATCTCCTTCAGAATGGACTGGTTGGATCTCCTTGCAGTCCAAGGGATTCTCAAGAGTCTTCTTCAACACCACAGTTCAAAAGCATCAATTCTTTGGTGCTCAGCCTCCTTCACAGTCCAACTCTCACATCCATACATGACCACAGGAAAAACCATAGCCTTGATTAGATGGACCTTAGTCAACAAAGTAAATCTCTGCTTTTGAATATGCTGTCTAGGTTGTTCATAACTTTTCTTCCAAGGAGTAAGCATCTTTTATGGTTGCAAATCATTGCTGTGTTTTGAAAACACAAAGGCCAATTTCTTCTCTCTGGATAGAAGGAGAAACATCTTATATTCTGATTGATAAATACCCACTCTGAAAAAAGATAAGGATTCTTCTAATCAAAATTAAATCAATAACTATGTTAGTTATAAGAAAGTCATCCAACTGTCCAAGAATTTCTTGTAACACCCTTCCGCTGTTACTACAGCTGTTTTACTTCTACTTTATCAATATTATTACACATCATATATTATGATTTTATTTATATCTCTATTTTCAGCATCTGGCTGTTCCCTGACCTAAGTACTCAGTAGGCATTTGTTGAATGTGTAAATAAACAATTTGCTAACTGTGAAGGGTGTGACAATTCTAAAGAAAGAAATGACAGCTGTAATAGTATAGAGAATCTCCTGGCAAATGTGTGGCCTCCGAGGTGGTGCCAGTTTACTACAGTGAAGATGAAGATTAATGTTGTCTGACATCATGATATCTGTCTACATCACAGAAGGAAACAATGGGATACCTTAAGGTGAAGTCACTCAGTCGTGTCCGACTCTTTGCGACCCCGTGGACTGTAACCTACTAGGCTTCTCCGTCCATGGGATTCTCCAGGCAAGAATACTGGAGTGGATTGCCATTTCCTTCTCCAGAGGATCTTCCCGACCCAGGAATCAAACCCGGGTCTCCTGCATTGGAGGCAGATGCTTTAACCTCTGAGCCACCAGGGAAGCCTTAAGCTCCACTGGAAAGAGCAAGCTTATTCAATTTCAGTACATTCTAATGTTAAAGAAGAGATAAAACATCAAGCTTATATTTATCTTACATAGCACATTTCAAGATGGTAAAGAATTTTAACTTTGACACTAAGATCATGATCTGGAATTCTAAAATGCTCAGAAATAAAATGGAATGCAGAATCTCACAAAATTTGGCACTTAACCAACACATCAAGTCTTTACCTGCAATTGTTATCACATTGCATAGATAAAAGGCAGTCCCAAGGCAGGGCCAGGAAGCTCAAGCCACTGAGGCAGAACTAAAATCTCCAAGGAACACTGTTGGTGTTCAGGCCTCTGGATTGCATAGCCTATTCTGTTTCCACTGATATACCCTTATTTTTAACTCTCTTTAATAAAACCCAGTGTAAATGAGAATGTTAAGAGAGTCATATAGGTACTCAAGTTTAAAGACCCAGATATTTTTTGTTACAGTGTAAAAAATAAACTTTCCATTAAAGTCTAGTATCACTGATGCTTAATTTTGGAGAAATAATGGCTAATCTCAGAGAAGGCAATGGCACCCCACTCCAGTACTCTTGCCTGGAAAATCCCATGGATGGAGGAGCCTGGTAGGTTGCAGTCCATGGGGTCGCTAAGAGTCAGATACAACTGAGTGACTTCCCTTTCACTTTTCACTTTCATGCATTGGAGAAGGAAATGGCAACCCACTCCAGTGTTCTTGCCTGGAGAATCCCAGGGACAGAGGAGCCTGGTGGGCTGCCGTCTCTGGGGTCACGCAGAGTCAGACACGACTGAAGAAACTTAGCAGCAGCAGCAGCAATAGCTAATCAAAGAACTGCATGGTGGAGGCAGATATCTCCACTGATCAAAGCAGAACAGGAGAAATGGTGACACTTGTAATTGATGAAGGTGATGTTCAGCATTACTGTAAATCTAGAGTGAATTTTTAAGCACAGGCATGATAAGCATTAAAGATGGAGACTGTCAACCTGGGTTCGCTGGCAAAAAAGATGTCAAACTGGACTTTTAAAACAGCTGTCTTCATAATGAGCTATACATTTATAGTGGCTTAATTGTATCAAAATATTTGATAAGATGAGAAGACTTTGAACTCGAGAGAGTACTTAGGTAAGCTGAAGCCTGACTGAGTGCACCATGAGAAGATCTGATGAAAAAGCATCTTTGGGTGAGGAAACAGCAATGGCAAGTGTTCTGAGGTGAGAATATATTATCGTGTTCAAGGATTGAGGAAGCTAGCATGATGTGGTGTGAACAAGGAAGAGAATAGTAACGGATGTGAAGCAAAGGGCCAGATTGTACAGTTACATGATCACAGGAAGATGTCTGCTTTTTACTCAGTTATACTAATAAGCCATTGGAATGTTATAAGCAGGAAAATTACATGATCTGATCTGATCTTTTTAAAACTCACTCTAACTGCTATGTGGAGAATAGATTGTTGGGGCCAATTCTACTATATCATTATGGAGGAGGCAAGTTAAAAAGCTATTGCATGATTCCAATTGAGCAACTGAGTACTTTGGAAAGGTGTCATGAAGGTAGAAGTAGGGACTGCTTAGATTCAGATTTTTTTTTTTTTTTTTTTTAAGATAAGACCAATGGATTTAACTCATGATTCCATTGTAGAGTCAAAAACAATTCCTGGTACATAGTCCTTGACTTTTTTTTTTTTTTTTAAGAATTTGTGGTGAGATGAAAGGAAAAGAGAGGACAGGCATGATTCTTATGTTTCAGTCTGAGGAGAGTTAGAGAAAATGAAGAAGGAAAAAAAAACTTTTTAAGGATTAGTTTTTTTTTTTTTTCAATGTGAAAACTTAAGTGTACTGGCTTTTATATATCCAGTTAAATATTCAAAGAGCAATTTAATAAATAAGCTGATATATTTAGCAATTATTTAGTGTTTACTTATATGGGACATCACTTAGAGCCAGACATCCTGGAATGTGAAGTCAAGTGGGCCTTAGAAAGCATCACTACAAACAAAGCTAGTGGAGGTGATGGAATCCCAGTTGAGCTATTTCAAATCATGAAAGATGATGCTGTGAAAGTGCTGCACTCCATATGCCAGCAAATTTGGAAATCTCAGCAGTGGCCACAGGACTGGAAAAGGTCAGTTTTCATTCCAATTTCAAAGAAAGGCAAAGCCAAAGAATGTTCAAATTATCGCATAATTGCACTCATCTCACATGCTAGTAAAGTAATGTTCAAAATTCTCCAAGCCAGGCTTCAGCAAACGTGAACCATGAACTTCCAGATGTTCAAGCTGGTTTTAGAAAAGGCAGAGGAACCAGAGATCAAATTGCCAACATCCGCTGGATCATAAAAAAAGCAAGAGAGTTCCAGAAAAACATCTATTTCTTCTTTATTGACTATGCCAAAGCCTTTGACTGTGTGGATCACAATAAACTGTGGAAAATTCTGAAAGAGATGGGAATACCAGACCATCTGACCTGCCTCATGAGAAAGCTATATGCAGGTCAGGAAGCAACAGTTAGAACTGGACATGGAACAGACTGGTTCCAAATAGTTTCCTATGTCAAGGATGTACATTGTCACCCTGCTTACTTAACTTATATGCAGAGTACATCATGAGAAATGCTGGGCTGGAAGAAGCACAAGCTGGAATCAAGATTTCTGGGAGAAATATCAATAACCTCAGATATGCAGATGACACCACCCTTATGGCAGAAAGTGAGGAGAAACTAAAAAGTCTCTTGATGAAAGTGAAAGTGGAGAGTGAAAAAGTTGGCTTAAAGTTCAACATTCAGAAAATGAAGATCATGGCCTCTGGTCCCATCACTTCATGGGAAATAGATGGGGAAACAGTAGAAACAGTATCAGACTTTATTTTTTGGGGCTCCCAAATCACTGCAGATGGTGACTGCAGCCATGAAATTAAAAGACGCTTACTCCTTGGAAGCAAAGGTATGACCAACCTAGATAGCATACTAAAAAGCAAAGACATTACTTTGCCAACAAAGGTCCGTCTAGTCAAAGTTATGGTTTTTTCCTGTGGTCATGTATGGATGTGAGAGCTGGACTGTGAGGAAAGCTGAGCACCGAAGAATTGATGCTCTTGAACTGTGGTGTTGGAGAAGATTCTTGAGAGTCCCTTGGACTGCAAGGAGATCCAACCAGTCCATTCTAAAGGACTTCAGTCCTGGGTGTTCATTGGAAGGGCTGATGCTAAAGCTGAAACTCCAGTACTTTGGCCACCTCATGTGAAGAGTTGACTCATTGGAAAAGACTCTGAGCTGGGAGGAATTGGGGGCAAGAAGAGAGGGGATGACAGAGGATGAAATGACTGGATGGCATCACCGACTTGATGGACATGAGTTTGAGTGAACTCCAGGAGTTGGTGATAAACAGGGAGGCCTGGCATGCTGTGATTCATGGGATTGCCAAGATTCAGACACAACTGAGCGACTGAACTGAACTGAACTATTTGGGACATTGGAAAATAAATCATTCTTTTTTTTTGTCTTCAAAAATATATATTTTTAATCATGGATCTAGAAGAGAAGCCTAACTCCCCTGGATAAGATCAGTATAATTATTGATTGTTAAGAATCAATGCTATAGATTAGAGGTGGCCTCAGAATGTTCCAAAAGATATATCATGTTTTTTTTTAATAAGGGAAACATTTATCCTCTCAAAATTTGAAATGCTTAGATGTTTGAACATTTGTTCTGAAAGGCATGTTGTAGTAGTTTCCCACTGTTATTCTATTTAGTACAAAATTAGTATCTTAAAAACAGATTTATTATCTTATAATTTTATGTTATTTTATAAATCATATTCCTTTAAATATGAGCTGTGATATTTGGTAGAAAAGTTTTGCCTATGACTTCTGATTTGAAACACTTTAAATTTATTTCTCCCACTATTTACATACCTTCTGTAACTGGTGCTTAGGACATATTCATATGACAACATGACCTCTGACCCTAGGCCTTCATGCCACCATGGCCCTGGATGGTTTGGCACACTACATGGTGGAAGTATTTCTGGAAGTCATTCCTATTGTAGGAGAACCAGCAGTAACCTAAGTATGAACAGAAGTGACAGAGACACTTGAATTGACTTCTGAGCTCACTCCAGAACTGGGTTTAATGGTTAAGGCTAAGAGACTGTTCTAAATGCAGTATCATCAGAGCTGCTGTTCTTTCTGGAAGCTCTAAAAGAGCATCTATGTTCTCACCCTTTCAGTTTCTAAGAGGCTATTGGCACTCCTTGGCTCATGAGCCCTTCCCGTCTCCAGATCCAGCAATGATACTGAGTCATTCTCAAAATACATCCCTCTGACACTGAGGGAGGAGGAAATGGCAACCCACTCCAGTATTCTTGCCTGGAAAATTCCGTGGACAGAGGAGACTGGCAGGCTACAGTCCATGGGGTCACATAGAGTTAGAAAGGACTGAGTGACTGGACATGCATTGAAGCTGATTCCTTTCTCTTTCTTCCATACTGACCCTGCCTAGATAGTCCAGGGATGTTTCCCAATATTGATTCAGTTGATTAGCAAGTTTAATTCCATATACAACCTCAAAATCCCCCTTTGCCATGTAGCATAACATATTCAAAGATTCCAGGGATTAGGATGTGAACATCTTTGAGAGACGATTACTACTCTGCCCACATACCTATATTTCTCAAGTCAATATTCCATAACAGAAGCAAGACACTTTTAGGTACAGTCATGTCTCTATTGATTATTTCTGTGTATTTTATCACATGTAAGAAAAATATGACAGGAAAATCATTATAGAATTTGGAACATTTATGGACATTTTCATCAGAACATAGGTATTGACTACTAAGTGAAATATATGGCTCAGAATAACCCATAGAAAAGGACATATGTTTAGAACTTGCTTATCAATGGCACTTCAAATATCAGACTTATTAGAAATAGTCTCTTAATAGTCAACATGATTTCCAGTTAAATTTTAAAAATAGATGTCTGCACTTGACAATTCCCCCTCCTATTCTCTTCCTCTAATTTGTATATAAATGACTTGATAGCACTTTTGATGGACAAGATGTATGATCTTTAATTCTATGTCTACATGCAGATAGAAAGTGAAATATTTTCTATAGATTTGTGTTGGGCACCTCCAGACTACAATCAATACTTTAGTGAATGTCTTGGAAATTCTAATTAGCCAGGAACTCTTGGCTTAGATGGATATACTTTGCTTAGGGAAGACTTCCCTGAGACTCTCACCTTAAAATAACTCTGTGTTATTTCTTCATAAACTTTTCCTTTTTTCTTCATATGTAGTACAGCTGAAAGATTAATTGACTGATTATTTCCTCGATTTTTTTTGTCACTGAACACAAAGACTACCTCGTCTCATTGGTGACTCTGCTTTATCACTGATGCTTCGCACATGACCTTCACCCATGATGCTCAGCAGTTGATGAGTTACTGAAATCAACAGGCTTAACCTAGACATACATTTTGCAAGTGATTTATCTTGAAGGACTGATAGTAAAGTCAAAACTTTAAATTTAGCTGTCCTATAGATACTTTATTCATTTTATTTAATGGCAACTCACTCCAGTGTTCTTGCCTGGAGAGTCCCAGGGACGGGGGAGCCTGGTAGGCTGCCATCTATGGGGTCGCACAGAGTCGGACACGACTAAAGCGACTTAGCAGCAGCAGCAGCAGCAACAGCAGCAGCAGGCTTCTTGGGCATTTGGTGATTTCCTTTAAAAAATGTGGAATCTAGAAAAACTGTACAGATGAACCTATTTGCAGGATAGAAATACAGACATAGACATAGAAACCAAACATGTGAACATGGGGTAGAGAGTAGGATGAATTGGGAGGTTGGGACTGATTTATGTGTACTGCTGGGTGTGAAACAGTTGGCTAGTGGGAAGCTACTGTACAGGGAGTTCAGCCTAGTCCTCTGTAGTGACTTAAATGGGTTAGATAGGATGAGGGGAGAGAGGTCCAGGAGGGAAGGGATATATGTATACGTATAGCTAATTCACTTTATTGTACAGCAAAAACTAACACAACATTGTAAAGCAGCTGTACTCTGATTTTTTAAAAAATATTCAGGCTGAAAAATTTCATGGTCCTATGCATTACTGTGGGCCTAGACTATCTAACTGCTCACATGTTTAACAATAAGTCTTAAATTATTGAGACAAAAGACCTTGATCTTTTTGGCTCACCTCTGTATGGACCTTCAATTTAGCACATTCTTATTAAAACATCTAGAGGTAAGTCAAAACTTACCTCTAGACAACAGCAATGCACACTTATTGAATGTTTACTGAAGGTGCAACACTAGTCTAAATGCTTTCATTCCTGTTTAATCATCACAACAATCCTATGATATACATATTATTCACTGACTTCATTTTGCACACAAAGCAACTGAGATACAGAGAAGGTATGCACTTTCTGGGGTTGTACAGCTGCGGCAGTTAGTCAGGATTCAATCTGAGGCTGATTTTGCTTCAGGATCCATGCTTTAAACCAGTATAACTTACTGACTCTGCAGGAACTGCTAAAGCAATTGAAATATCTTGATTTCAGGTATTTCTTAAATAATATAAACTAAGATGCCTGACTACTGCATAGTTTTCCAAAGCTCCAGAATAAAGGCTCTGTAACAATGTAGAAGGGTGGGGAAGAGTTGGAAGTGGGAGGGTGGTGGAAGAGGGAGGGGACATATGCACAGCTATGGCTGATTCATGTTGATGTATGGCAGAAATCAAACCAATATTGCAAAGCAATTATCCTTCAATTAAAAATATATTTTTAAAAATGAAAAAAAAAAACAATATCAAAGGAAGACTATTTGAGGTCTCCCCAGGTGGTGCTATTTCTCTATTCTTCCTCAGTAGTATATTGGACACCTATTGACCTTAGGGGTCATTTTTCACTGTCATATCTTTCTGCCTTTTCATACTATTCATGGGGTTCTCAAGAAAGCATACTGAAGTGGTTTGCCATTCGCTTCTCCAGTGGACCATGTTTTGCCACACTCTAACCAGCAGGGACGTGCCCTTCAGCCACTCAGTGTAGTGGGATGACATGCCTAGTGCCCTGGTTGTCTCACTTCTGGACCTCATTGTGTGTAAACCTTCACTGGCTGTCAGGTGTTGGTCAACGTGAGACTGGGAGTCAAGGCAAAGACACTGATGGAGTGGTTGGGACGGGGGTCCAGGGAAAGCTGAAGCCAATGTTGGAGGACGCCCAACTGGTACTTCTATATAGTCTACTGTAATCTATGCAGGTATGATTTTGTCAGAGGTTCTTGTCTCCTGGTTGTATTTAAAAGCAGAGACATCACTTTGCTGACAAAGGTCCCTATAGTAAGGCTATGATTTTTCCGCTAGCCATGTATAGATATGAGAGTTGGACCATAAAGAAGGCTGAACACTGAATAATTGATGCTTTTGAACTGTGGTGTTGGAGAAGACTCTTGAGAGTCTCTTGGACTGCAGGATCAAACCAGTCAATCTTAAAGAAAATCAGTCGAGTATTTTAAGAACTGATGTTGAACCTCCAATAGTTTGGCCACCTGATGTGAAGAGCCAACTCATTGTAAAGACCCTGATGCTGGAAAAGATTGGATGCAGGAGAAGGGGGTGACAGAAGATGAGATGGTTGGATGGCATCACTGACTCAATGGACACGAGTCTGAGAAAACTCCAGGAGATGCTGAAGGACAGAGAACCCTGTGTGCTACATTCCATGGGGTCTCAAAGAGTCAGACACGACTTGGTGACTCAGTCACAACTCTTCATGTGCCTGGTTCCCAGTTTTTTTAAAGTTTTCTACTGTGTCTGAGATTTCCTCTTGGCTCTAAGGTTGTACTTTGCTTCCTAGTCTCTGATTTTATTTTATTTTACTTTTTTGGCTTTCAGCTCATTTCCATTTGCCTGCTATAACTTGTAGGTCTACCTTGACCTTGTCCCTATGATAAGGCTCTGAAGTTTAGCCTCTGAAAGCAAATGGACTGCTTGTCACAAGGCACTGAATTTCTGCATCATGGGTCTTGCCTTTAGCTGATCTCTCAAGTAACATATTTTTGACATATTCTGCTGTATATTATCACCCTGCTTATTTAACTTATATGCAGAGTACATCATGAGAAATGCTGGACTGGAAGAAACACAAGCTGGAATCAAGATTGCCAGGAGAAATATCAATAATCTCAGATATGCAGATGACACCACCCTTATGGCAGAAAGTGAAGAGGAACTAAAAAGCCTCTTGATGAAAGTCAAAGTGGAGAGCGAAAAAGTTGGCTTAAAGCTCAACATTCAGAAAACGAAGATCATAGCATCTGATCCCATCACTTCATGGGAAATAGGTGGGGAAACAGTGGAAACATGTCAAACTTTATTTTGGGGGGCTGCAAAATCACTGCAGATGGTGACTGCAGCCATTAAATTAACAGACGCTTACTCCTTGGAAGAAAATTTATGACCAACCTAGATAGTAGATTCAAAAGCAGAGACATTACTTTGCCGACTAAGGTCTGTCTAGTCAAGGCTATGGTTTTTCCAGTGGTCATGTATGGATGTGAGAGTTGGACTGTGAAGAAGGCTGAGCACCGAAGAATTGATGCTTTTGAACTGTGGTGTTGGAGAAGACTCTTGAGAGTCCCTTGGACTGCAAGGAGATCCAACCAGTCCTTTCTGAAGGAGATCAACCCTGGGATTTCTTTGAAAGGAATGATGCTAAAGCTGAAACTCCAGTACTTTGGCCACCTGATGTGAAGAGTTGACTCATTGGAAAAGACTCTGATGCTGGGAGGGATTGGGGGCAGGAGGAGAAAGGGACAACAGAGGATGAGATGGCTGGATGGCATCACTGACTCGATGGACGTGAGTCTGAGTGAACTCCGGGAGTTGGTGATGGACAGGGAGGCCTGGTGTGCTGCAATTCATGGGGTTGCAAAGAGTCAGACACGACTGAGCAACTGAACTGAACTGAACTTAATGTCAAGAGAGCTATGTTTCCATTCAAAGGAAAGGTTATTTATAGTTTAGACCCTGATCAGAAGTAGGACCAATCTTACTGTCAAGATATAAAGTACTGCTCACGAGGTCATCATGGGAGAATGATGCCTTGGGAGAAAGGAGAAAGATCAGAGAGTATCAGGACACAATGGCCCTCATTAGTAGTGCAACACTTTACAGAGTCTGCTGCTGGGAAGCAAAGAACCCGTGTACTCTGGACTTGTGGCAGAGATTCCTAGAAGCCTCTTGTATCTGAACTTTCCTATTTTGGGGCACAAGGCTAGACTCCATTTCTCAGACTTCTTTGAGTAAAGTATGGCCATATGTTTGACTGAGTTCTGTACAAGGAATGAGAGCAAAAGCAATGTGTTCAACTTCCAGTCTTGACCTTAGAATTTCCTGTGCCTCATTCCTATGCTCCCCTCAACTGCCAAAAGGAGAAAACTCTGAGAGTGTAGGAATGGGTAGAGACACAGTATGATAAGAGCTTTGGTCTGAAAATACCTGCCTGGAGTATACCCCAACAACAACAACACACACACACAGACTGACTACCAGGCATTGGAATGTGATATGAGTAGGAAGTTTAATTGTGGTAAGGCATTGAGTTATGGAGAGTTTTCTGTAATAGCATCCAGTGTTAATTCCCTTAAATAATACTGTGCTGTGCTAAGTTGCTTCAGTGACTCTTTGCGACCCTATGGACCGTACTCTGCCAGGCTTCTCTGTCAATGAGATACTCCAGCAAAGAATACTGGAATGGGTTGCCCCCCAGGAAATGCCCTCCTCCAAGGGATCTTTCACACCCAGGGATCGAACCTTCATCTCTCTCTCTCTTTTTTTTTTTTTTTTGCAGTTTAAATTAATTTTTATTTTTTTAGTTTGTTTTGCTTTACAATACTGTATTTGTTTTGCTACACATCGCTCTTATGTTTCCTGTTTCCTGCCTCGGCAGGCAGGTTCTTTGCCACAGTAAAGTACAGTACTTAAAATCAGTTCTGAGTAATCACATTAACTGAGGTGAAAATAATATGAAAATAGACAGCAGAGCCTGAAACAAAGAGTAACCAAGTACAGATGACTCAGGCAGTGAGACAGCGCATTTCATATACTTACTCATTTAATCTTCAAAGCACCTATTTTATGGATGAGAAAACTGAGGCATAGGGAATTTAAGAATCTTGTTTCAAATTACACAATTTCAAGTGCCAGAGCTTAGATTCAAACCCTGGTCATTTATCTCTAAAGTCATTACTATTGAGTAGGACACAAAACATCATGTCGTTTACACTTCTGAATCCTGTATGGAACAAATGACGGTTTCAGGATTGAGAAAGGAATATGACAAGGCTGTTTATTATCATCTTGTTTATTTAACTTATATGCAGAGCACATCATGTGAAATGCTGGGCGGATGAATTACAAGCTGGTATCAAGACTGCCAGGAGAAATAACAACCTCAGATATATGGATGATACCACTCTAATAGTAGAAAGTGAAGAGGAACTAAAGAACCTCTTGATGAGGGTGAAGAAGGAGAATGAAAAGCCAACTTAAAATTCAAGATTTGAAGACTAAGATCATTAAATCTGGTCCTATCACTTCATGGCAAACAGGAGAAAAGGTGGAAGCAGTGACAGATTTCCTCTTCTTGGGCTCTAAAATCAATGCAGATGGTGACTACAACCATGAAATTAGAAGACAATTACTTCTTGGCAGGAAAGCTATGACAAACCTAGACAGTGTGTTGAAGAGCAAAGACATTCCTTTGCCAACAAAGGTCCATATAGTCAAGGCTATGGTTTTTCCAGCAATCATGCATGCATATGAGAGCTGGACAGTAATGAATGCAAAGTGCCAAAGAATTGATGCTTTCAAACTGTGGTGCTGGAGAAGTCTCTTGAGATTACTTTGGAAAGCAAGAACATCAAACCAGTCAATCTTAAAGGAAATCAACCTTGAATAGTCATTGGAAGGACTGATGCTGAAGCTAAAGCTCCAATACTTTGGCCACCTGAGACAAACAGGCAACTCCCTGGAAAAGATCCTGATGCTGGGAAAGATTGAAGGCAGAAGGAAAAGAGAGTGACAGGATGAGATGGCTGGATGGCATCACCAGTTCAGTGGACATGAACTTGGGCAAACTCCAGAAGATACCGAAGGACAGGGAAGCTTGGTGCACTGCAGTCCATGGGGTTGTGAAGAGTGAGACATGACTTGGCGACTGAACAACAACCATCTACATATCATCGTGAGTTAAGGACTACTTTTGCAACTATTAAGAGCCTTTTGCCTATGGTAAAAATATATAGTGCTCAGTAATTATAGGTCTGATTTGTTTGAATACCTTGCAGCAGTGCTATTATTTCCCCTGATAGAGAACACTGAACTTTGACAATTAAGATTTAAGGTTCCAGAGCTGGTCTAAGAACCATATTCTTAGATTTTCAGGTTCCAGAGCCTATGCTCTCATAAGCTTGATCTGCTGTCTCAGACCTATAGTAATGTCTCTCTGAGCACTGCCTTCCTCCTGGCTGGGTGTCTACAGGATTACTTTGTGAATAAAATAACGTGATGTATGGAAATGTGCTGTGTAAACCAGGAAACACTGCACAAACATAAGGTCTTGTTATTGCCATTATTACTTAAGATAGAGAACAAGCCATGACAAGCAAATTGCATGCACTTCCTTGTTATTCAGAAAGGGAGCTCACAGGAAAAGGCCGGCCTGGGGAATTCACGACCATCTGACTGTACGTTCTGCAGTTCATTCAGAGAACTGTGATTTGGCAGTTCCTTCCCTGGGTTCTGCTTCCCATTAACTGGGTGAGATTCACTTAGAAGCAGTGCAGGAGGATCACCTCTGCCTCATGCTCCCGTGCCTCATTTCCTCACTTAATGCCTTCTTAGTTCCGTTATTTATTTTCTTTAATATTACAGCAGTACAGCAGGATGAGTCACAGTCCCTGTCGTTCCCAGGAGCACCCTCAGAGGCCCACAAAACAATAAGATGATTGATGAGGCCATTTCCACCCAAATGCTGCAGAGTATTTGGAAGCACATTTTCATGGCGTTGGTCTCCAGACCAGGAACTTGTTTCGACTCTCAGATCAGGGATGGGGTTCCAGGTCTTTTGCCCAAGCTCCTGTACTGGAGCCCTTCTAAAGCAGGGAGACATGGATGGCTGGATGGTGGGATGGGATACAGACAGTGGAGATGAGGGTCTGGGCATGAGCAGATGAAGCCTTAAAAACAACAACAACAACAGAACAGAGCTCATAAGCACAGACGTCAGGTTGTAAATTAATCTTAGAATGGGATTGCCATACATCTAAACCTGCAGTTCTCAACCTGGGAACCTTTTGTCCCTTAGAATCACTTGGCAAAGTCTAGAACCATTTTTACCTGTCATAACGGGGTACAGGGTGAGTTGGGTTAATGCTACTTGCGTTTAGTGGTAGACACCAAAGATGCTTTTAAGCATTGTACAGTATCCTGGGGAGTCCATCCTTACCCCCAACAAAGAATTAGCTGGGTCAGTATGTCATGCTGAGGTTGAGAAACCCTCCTCTAAAACCTAGACAAGGAGCCCAGTCCCATTCAGAATTCAAGTTTGAACTTTGGGATCATGGTGGAGGGATAGAGGGGTGGGTGTGATTGGCCACACCCATGTTTTCTTCCACCTAGCAGTACTCAGCTTCAAAGTTGAAATATATCACTTTTTTGCTAAAAGATTTTCCAGTTTTATTGAGATAGAATTGACACATAACATTGCATAAATTTAAAACCTTAAACATACATATACATTTAACACAGTAAGTTTAGTTAGTATCTCTCACTTCAAATAGTTCAATTTTTTCCTTATGATGAGAACTTTCAAGATCTACTCTCTCAACAACTTTCAAATATACAGTATTTGAAATAATACAATATTGTTAACTATTGGCTTCCCTTGTAGCTCAGATGGTAAAGAATCTGCCTGCATTGCAAGAGACCTATGTTCGATATTAGGGTTGGGAATATCCCCTGGAGAAAAGAATGGCAATATTCTTGCTAGAGAATTCCATGGACAAAGGAACCTAGTGGGCTACAGTCCATGGAGTCGCAAAGAGTTGGACATTACTGAGCAATGACACACACACACATACACACACATACACATACATGCACATACACTGTTAACTACAGTCATTCTGATGTGACATTACATTCCCAGGAAGTACCTATTGTATGACTGAAAGTTTGTAACTCTTTAACCATCTTCACCTCATTTTTCCACCATGCCCAAGACCCCTACATTTAACTTTCACTAATCTGTTCTTTGTTCCTATAGTTTGTTCTTTTTAGATTCCACATATAAGTGAGATCATTTAGTATTTGTCTTTCTCTATGTGACTTGTTTTACTCAGCATATTGTATTCAAGGTCCATCTATGTTATTGCAAATGGCAGTATTTCTTGCCTTTTTATGGCTGAAAATACTTGTGTGTGTGTGTGTATATATATATATATACATATATATATATATATGTATGACGCTTCATGTGTATGTTACCTATATAATTTATCTATTCATCCATTGATGGACACTTAGGTTTTTCCCATGTCCTGACTATTTTAAATATGGGCATACCTCAGAGACACTATGGAGAAGGCAATGACAACCCAGTCCAGTACTGTTGCCTGGAAAATCCCATGGATGGAGAAGCCTGGTGGGCTGCAGTCCACAGGGTCGCTAGGAGTCGGATACAACTGAGCAACTTCACTTTCACTTTTCACTTTCCTGCATTGGAGAAGGAAATGGCAACCAACTCCAGTGTTCTTGCCTGGAGAATCTCAGGGATGGGGGAGCCTGGTGGGCTGCCGTCTCTGAGATCTCACAGAGTTGGACACAACTGAAGCAACTTAGCAGCAGCATCAGAGATACTATGGGTTCTGTTCCAGAGTACTGCAATAAAATGAATATTGCAATAGAACTAGTCTTGAGTTTTTTGGTTTCCCAGTGCATGTGAAAGTTATGTTTACTGTGGTGTAATCTGTTAAGTATTTAAGAGCATTATGTCTAAAAAAACAGTGTATATACCTCAGTTAAAAAATACTTTATTGGTAAAAATATTCTATCATCTGAGCCTTTGGTGAATTGTAGTCTTTTTGCTGGTGGAGGGTTTAAAAAATTGCAAGCAGTCAGCTTCCCCAAAGGCTCAGCTTGTAAAGAACCCACCTGCTAATCCAGAAGACCGAGATGTGAGTTCAATCCCTGGGTTGGGAAGATTCCCTGGAGGAGGGCATGACAACCCACTCCAGTATTCTTGCCTGGAGAATCCTATGGACAGAGGAGCCAGGCAGGCTACAGTTCATGTGGTCACAAAGAGTTGGACATGATTTGGCGACTGAATAACAGCAACAAAACTAAACTGTGACACAGAGACACAAAGTGAGAAAATGTTGGAAAAGTGGTGCCAGTAGACTTTGTTGAAGCAGGATTGCCACAGACATTCAGCTGTAAAACGTGCAGTATCTGCAAAGCATAGTCTTATAAAATAAGGTGTGCCTGCAATGGTGCAAGGAGGATGGGCTACAGATATCTCTCTGGGATGTGAAAGTGAAAGTGTTCATTGCTCAGTCCTGTCCAACTCTGGGATATAGCCCTTTCTTAAAGAGAAAGCGAACTGAAGAAATGACAGTTACTTTGGTGNAAGACATTTCTCCAAAGAAGACATACAGATGGCTAAGAAACAGATGAAAAGATGCTCACCATCACTCATTATCAGAGAAATGCAAATCAAAACCACAATGAGTATCATTTCACACCAGTCAGAATGGCTGCTATCCAAAAGTCTGCAAGGAATAAATGCTGGAGAAGGTGTGGAGAAAAGGGAACCCTCTTACACTGTCTGGAATGCAAAGTAGTACAGCCACTATGGAGAACAGTGTGGAGATTCCTTAAAAAATTGCAAATAGAACTGCCTTATGATCCAGCGATCCCACTGCTGGGCATACACACCAAGGAAACCAGAATTGAAAGAGACACGTGTACCCCAATGTTCATTGCGGCACTGTTTATAATAGCCAGGACATGGAAGCAACCTAGATGTCCATCAGCAGATGAATGGATAAGAAAGCTGTGGTACATATACACAATGGAGTATTACTCAGCTATTAAAAAGAATACATTTGAATCAGTTCTAATGAGGTGGATGACACTGGAGCCGATTATACAGAGTGAAGTAAGCCAGAAAGAAAAACACCAATACAGTATACTAACACATATATATGGAATTTAGAAACATGGTAACAATAACCCTGTATGGGAGACAGCAAAAGAGACACAGATGTATAAACAGTCTTTTGGACTCTGTGGGAGAGGGAGAGGGTGGGATGATTTGGGAGAATGGCACTGAAACATGTATAATATCATATATGAAATGAATCTCCAGTCCAGGTTTGATGCAGAATACAGGATGCTTGGGTCTGGTGCACTGGGATGACCCAGAGGGATGGTACGAAGAGGGAGGAGGGAGGGGGGTTCAGGATAGGGAATACGTGTACACCCCTGGTGGATTCATGTTGATGTATGGCAAAACCAATACAATATTGTAATTAGCCTTCATTAAAATAAATAAATTTAAATTAAAAAAAGAAAAATAAACATATTGAATAAAAAACTGCAAAGATATGCAGCCCAGAGAAAATTCACTTCTGTTATTACCTGAAATCATGTATATAGAGATAGTTTCCACAAATGGGAAAAAATAGACACATATTCAAGTTACCCTAGATATGACACATTTACAAGCAAAATCAGTGAGACCACTTGATACAGTAAGTAAACAGTTGTTTATCATCAAAGATATTCCCCTTTCCTTTAGAACTTTTGTATTTTCAAACTCATACTTCTGTGTTCTTTAGTCACTAAGTCGTGTTTGACTCTGCGACCCCACGGACTACAGTACGCCAGGCTTCCCTGTCCTTCAGTATTCCCCAGAGCTTGCTCAAATTCATGTCCACTGAGTCAATGATGCCATCCAACCATCTCATCCTCTGTCATTCTCTTCTCCTCCTGCCTTCAGTCTTTCCCAGCATCAGGGTGTTTTCCAACGAGTCAGCTCTTCGCATCAGGTCACCAAAGTATTGGAGCTTCAGCTTCAGCATCAGTCCTTCCAATGAATATTCAGGGTTAACTTCCTTCTGTGGAGATCTTATTTTTTCTTTAGGTTTTAAAACCCCTCCAGAATGAGGAATAAGATGTCAAATCTGCTTTTGCTGCCCACGGGAGGGACTACATATGTTGCTGCCGCCTAATGTTTCTGGGTTGATATGTTGTTTGAAAAGCACTGCTGCTGCTAAGCCACATCAGTCATTCCAACTCTGTGCGACCCCATGGACGGCAGCCCACCAGGCTCCCCCGTCCCTGGGATTCTCCAGGCAAGAACACTGGAGTGGGTTGCCATTTCCCTCTCCAATGCATGAAAGTGAAAAGTGAAAGTGAAGTTGCTCAGTCATATCCGACCCTCAGCGACCCCATGGACTGCAGCCCACCAGGCTCCTCCATCCATGGGATTTTCCAGGCAAGCGTACTGGAGTGGGATGCCATTGCCTTCTCCGTTGAAAAGCACTGGTCTAGACCTAATCCATTCTTCTCTTGCTACATGCTGACAACAGTGATATCAACCTTCCACTTATTAGCATGATTATGCTTCCTTACTCCTGCTGTCTCTGCAGGGACACAAAGATGTCCCCCCATGCTGCAGTGCCAAACACTCCCATGTATTCTCATCCCTACTGCAAGCCACCTGCCAGGGTCATAGCCAGCATCCTATATGCCCCCAGAACCCCTCTTGGCCAGCCAAGAACAACTTCCCATAATCAGACCTCGGACCATTGGCACTTCCAGTGGGATTACTGAGTAGAAAGCTAAAAGACTGACAAAGTCATGGCTACATTTTAAAATAATATTATTAATTGATGATGCCCTGATCAGAGTAAATTTTCTATGTAGAAAATGCTAAAACTAAGTCAACAAGTAAACTTTCCAGGCAGGCAGTTCACACAATGGAGAGACAAAAATTAAACTGGAAGATTGAGATGGCCTGTATACTTGCTTTCCTCATGGCTCAGATGGTAAAGCATCTACCTGCAATGCAGAAAACCAGGGCTCGATCCCTTGGTCGGGAAGATCCCCTCGAGAAGGAAATGGCACCCCACTCCAGTACTTTTGCCTAGAAAATCCCATGAATGGAGGAGTCCGGTAGGCTATAGTCCATGGGGTCACAAAGAGTCAGACTCGACTGAGTGACTTCACTTTCACTTTCAAGTGGAGAGGGAGAGCGAACTTGTTTGATAACAGAATTGCTGAATCATGTGGTAATTCTATATTTAACTTTTGAGGGATCACCATACTGTTTTCCACACCAGCGAGACAATATTCCCAACAGCAATGCATAAAGGTTGCATTTTCTCTACATCATCCCCAATATTTATTTTCTGCTTTGGGTAATAATCGTCCTAACGTGTGGAAAGTGGTATCACACTGTGGTATTGATTTGCATTTTTAAAATAATTACTGATGCTGAGCGTCTTTTCAAGTGTCTATTAGTGTCTGTATGCATTTTGATGAAAATGTCTATTCAGGTCCTTTTTTCATTTTTCAATTGGGTTGTTGGATTTTTGTTGACTTATAAAGAGTTCTTTAAATATCCTCAATATTAGTCCTTTATGAGATTCATGATTTGCAGTTTTGTTTTTTAACCATTCCATGAGTCCATAATGATAACTGTAGCTCTGTAGTAAGTTTTGAAATCAAAAGGTGTGAAACTGCCAACTTTGTTCTTCTTTTTCAAGATTATTTTGGTTATTTGTGGTCCCTTGAGATGCCATATGAATTTTGTGTGTGTTTGTCACTCAGTCGTGTCCGACTCTTTGCGACCCCATAGAGTGTAGCCTGCAAGGCTCCTCTGTCCATGGAATTCTCAAGAATACTGGAATGGGTTGCCATTCCCTTCTCCAGATATGAATTTTAGGGTGGATCTTCCTATTTTCACAGGAAAAAATGTCATTGAGATAACTGATAAAGATTACATTAAATCTGTGATTACTTTGAGTAATATTGACATCTTAACATTACTTAGTCTTCCATTCCATGAACACAAGATGGTTTCACATCTATTTTTGTGACTTTACTCTCTTTCAGCATTATTTTACAGTTTTCAGTATACAAGTCCTTCACCTTTTCTTTAAGTTTATTCTTGAATACTTTTTATTTCTTGGTGCTATTAAAAATAGTTATTTTCTTAATTTCTGTCTTGAATTTTTTGTTGTTAGTGTATAGAAAGGCCTGCCAGGTGGTGCTAATGGTAAAGAACCTGCCTTCCATGCAGGAGACATAAGAGACACAGGTTCAATCCCGAGTCAGGAAGATCCCCTGGAGGAGGAAATAGCATGGCAACCCACTCCAGTATTCTTGCCTGGGAAACCCCATGAACAGAGGAGCCTGGCAGGCTACAGTCTGTAATATTGCAAAGAGTCGGACACGACTGAAGCGACAGCATGTACAGCATGCATAGAAATGCAAAAAACAGGAATTTTGTATGTTGACTTTTTATCCAGCAACATGGCCAAATTCAGTATTCTAACAAGGACGTGTGTATAATCTTTTAAAAAAAAATTTTTTTTTAATGTTATTGGAGTATAGTTGATTTACAGTGTTGTGTTAATTTCTGTTGTCCAGGTCATTACAGAATATTGAGTGGAGTTCCCTGTGCTATACAGGAGGTTCTTATAAGTTATCTGTTTTATGTATGTGTGTAATCTTTAGGGTTTTCTGCATATAAGATATTGTCTGCAAACAGAATTTTACACCTTCCTTCCCTATTTCAGTGACTTTTATTCTTTTCCTTGCCTAATTACTCCGGCTATAATTCTGAATATGTTGTTGTTGAATATAGTTGGTAAGAGCAGGTATCCTTGTCCAGTTTCTGATCTTAGAGGAAAAGTTGTGGGTTTGTCATATGTGCACCCTTTATTTTTTTCAAGTAGATATTATTTCCCTAGTTGTTTTTATTGTGAAAGAATATTAAATTTTGTCAAATCTCTTTTTTGCATCAATGGAGATGATCATGTGATTTTCCTTAATTTTGTGTATATGATGGATTATATTGGTTGCTATTCATATGTTGAAACATTCTTGCGATTATAGGAATAAATTCCGCTTGGCCATAGTGCATAATTCTTTTAATGTGCTCTTAGCTTTGGCTGGCTAGTTTCCTATGGATGATTTTTTGCATCAATATTCATAAGTGATATTGATCTATAGTTTTGTTTTCCTGTGGTATATTTATCTGACTTTGAAATCAGGTTAGTGCTGGCCTTAAATAGTTTTTTAAATACAGTTTGTCTAATTTATTTATAAATTACTTAGATTTACCTATTCCTGTGCTATACAGGAGGTTCTTATAAGTTATCTGTTTTATGTATGTGTGTAATCTTTAGGGTTTTCTGCATATAAGATATTGTCTGCAAACAGAATTTTACACCTTCCTTCCCTATTTCAGTGACTTTTATTCTTTTCCTTGCCTAATTACTCCGGCTATAATTCTGAATATGTTGTTGTTGAATATAGTTGGTAAGAGCAGGTATCCTTGTCCAGTTTCTGATCTTAGAGGAAAAGTTGTGGGTTTGTCATATGTGCACCCTTTATTTTTTTCAAGTAGATATTATTTCCCTAGTTGTTTTTATTGTGAAGAATATTAAATTTTGTCAAATCTCTTTTTTGCATCAATGGAGATGATCATGTGATTTTCCTTAATTTTGTGTATATGATGGATTATATTGGTTGCTATTCATATGTTGAAACATTCTTGCGATTATAGGAATAAATTCCGCTTGGCCATAGTGCATAATTCTTTTAATGTGCTCTTAGCTTTGGCTGGCTAGTTTCCTATGGATGATTTTTTGCATCAATATTCATAAGTGATATTGATCTATAGTTTTGTTTTCCTGTGGTATATTTATCTGACTTTGAAATCAGGTTAGTGCTGGCCTTAAATAGTTTTTTAAATACAGTTTGTCTAATTTATTTATAAATTACTTAGATTTACCTATTTAGATGGGGAAACAGTGGAAACAGTGTCAGACTTTATTTTTTTGGGCTCCAAAATCACTGCAGATGGTGACTGCAGCCATGAAATTAAAAGACACTTACTCCTTGGAAGGAAAGTTATGACCAACCTAGATAGCATATTCAAAAGCAGAGACATTACTTTGCCGACTAAGGTCCGTCTAGTCAAGGCTATGGTTTTTCCAGTAGTCATGTGTGGATGTAAGAGTTGGACTGTGAAGAAGGCTGATCGCCGAAGAATTGATGCTTTTGAACTGTGGTGTTGGAGAAGACTCTTGAGAGTCCCTTGGACTGCAAGGAGATCCAACCAATCTATTCTAAAGGAGATCAGCCCTGGGTGTTCTTTGGAAGGAATGATGCTAAAGCTGAAGCTCCAGTACTTTGGCCACCTCATGCGAGGAGTTGACTCATTGGAAAAAACTCTGATGCTGGGAAGGATTGGGGGCAGGAGGAGAAGGGGATGACAGAGGATGAGATGGCTGGATGGCATCACTGATTCGATGGACGAGAGTCTGAGTGAACTCCGGGAGTTGGTGATGGATAGGGAGGCCTGGCGCGCTGTGATTCATGGGGTCGCAAAGAGTTGGACACGACTAAGCAACTGAACTGAGCCATTTTTTATATCTTATTATATTTTCAGTATGCGTTTTACCAAATTCTCTAGAAATTGTTTTTCACTAAATTGTCTTGTGTTCTTTGATCAGGTTATCTTATTTTTTGAGTTTACATTATTAAAATGGCTCACATTCTTATTTTAAAATTTTTATTTATTTATTGGCTGCTCCAGTTCTGAATTGCAGAATGTGGGATCTAGTTTCCTAACCAGGGATCGAGCCCAGACTCTTCATTAGGAGCACAGAGTCTTAGCCACTGGACCACCAGGGAAGTTGCTGGCTCAAATCCTTAACAATATTAAATAACAGTAGAATTGGGCATTCTTTTATTGGAGGAACTGATTTGAATGGAAAATTTTCTTGTTTTGTCACTTGTTTGATTTCTAATTATTAGTTTGAAGAAAATACTCTGTCATGATTAGTTTCTTTCTTCAATGATGAGATTATCAAGAACCTTCCTTTCTTTCCCTTTTCTATTAAGAGCCATGATTAGATTTTTAATTTCTTCATGATTCTTTTTATTACTTCCTTTAAACTACCTATGCAGTTAATTATATTAACAGAATACCTACACTCCTGAAATGCCAGCTTGATGTGTTCTGCTAATATAATATTGAGCTGACTCTGAAACTTGGAAATACATTTTACATAGTGTATGTGCTCTGTCTCTAAATCCTGTCCAACTCTTTGTGACCCCATGGATTGTAGCCTGCCAGGCTTCTCTGTCCGTGGAATTCTCTGGGCAAGAATACTAGAGTGGGTTGCCATGCCCTTCTCCACGGGCTCTTTCTGACTGAGGGATCGATCCCACCTCCCCTGAATTGGCAGGAGGATTCTTTACCACTGAACCAAGAGGGAAGCCCCATATTTTTCCTAGAGCAGAATTTGAAAAGGTTTCCTATATAAGCTAATTAGCATTATTTAGGGAAGTGATTGGGAACAGTGCCATGAAGAGTATAAGCCTTACACTGTCTTCTAAATTCCAAAAATAATTCCATACCACATCAGGCCCTAAGGGTTTTGGATAAGTGCTTATAAGCCTTATTCAAGCCTTACTTTTACAGAGGAGAAAATAGGATAAACTTTGCTATTTTTCTTGTGAAAAAATGTCAAGCTGAATTCCTTTATGTGCACCTATTTCTGTGTTTTTCTGGGTTCCTTTTCCCTTTTAATATGTTTATTTTCTTTTTTAGTTTAATGGTCTATTTTGCTTTATTTTTATCCTCAAATAATTTGTAAGTTATGTTACTTATTTTTGTTTATATTATACTTTTAATTTCGGGAAATATTTTCTTTTTCTTTGAGATGTTAGTAAATATAGTCGGTATTCTTATACTTCATTTTTTCTTGTCAACTGTAGTACATTCTGGAATTTTTCAGTTTATTTTAGTTAAATTTTGTAATGTCTCTTTAGGAGTTTTAATATGAAATTGGATTATACAATAAGTAAAATAGTAATTTGAATTTCATTATTTTTAACTGAATTCAAGACTCATCATCAGTACTTATATATTTCAGTAATTCAGTTGGGCTGACTTTTGAATTCACCAAGTTTCTAAGGATTGTCTTTGTTGTTGGAAAACTAGAAAATATTACATATGAATGGAAAGTTGCCTAAGTATAGAGTTTCTGGGTCACAGCATTTTCCCTTTTAATTTATTTAGAATCTGCTCCTTTTTTTACTGCATTGCTTTTGCAGTGCACACTGTGAGTTGCCTTCCTAGTATCCATTGCTGTCTCTTCTCCGACCCTGATCCTGATCATTTATCTCATCCTTCTTTTCTCTTTCCTCCTAGCCAACTGGCTGAGGGGATGTTGAGCCTATTCTGAGCTCCAAATTCATCTATAAGAATCATACTGCTATTACTGGGGATTGGTTCAGAATTCAGTATGGGAATCAATTCTAAAAATTCATAAGTGGAATTTACTGGAGACTTTTGGGGAAGATATTTTTACTCCTAAGATAGAATGCCAATAAGAGATAGTCTTTTATATTCCTCTGAATATCATCTTGTCTGTATATCCATTGACAGCCAGCCATTTTGCACGTAAATCAATAATCAAGCCAACATTGAAATAGCAAAGAAGATTTGAAATTATGTGGGTCTTCAATGAGATGAGTGAATTAATGAATGAGCTAACTTATCTATGGACTTTCTATCATTTAACATGTGTATTATTTATTCTTTATAACTTGTTAAGTCATGACTCCTGTAATTTGCAGGGAAAAATTATTGAAACTAATACAGTCCTATGCTATGCTTAGTTGCTAAGTCGTGTCCAACTCTGTGTGACCCCATGGACTGTAGCTTGCTAGGCTCCTCTGTCCATGGGATTCTCCAGGCAAGAATACTGGAGTGGATTGCCATTTCCTTCTCCAGGGGATTGTACTGACCCAGGAATGGAACTGATATCTCCTGTGGCTCCTGCACTGGCAGGCAGATTCTTTACCACTGAGCCACTTGGGAAGTCCTATAATACAATCTTTCTTGTCTTTTTTACCCCATGGGTATGGCTGTCAAGGACAGTCATAAGTGCTTGTATGTGGAGATGTATGGGCCTGAGTATGAGGAAAATGTGTTCAGATTTGTCTCCTCAAGGGGAGGTTAATCAGAACTGTCTGCCATCTTGAAGCTGCCCAGCAGGGAAGAAGGGGCTGTCTCAGCAAACACTCTGAGATTCTGAGGCCGAATTTATAAAAATAACCCTTCAAGTCCCTCATGGGACAGATACAGTAACTTCCCACCTTTTTCTGCTCCTAACACCTCTAGTAAGATTAGACAAGCACAGTCATTAATTATTCCAGAAATAACCAAGGCAGCACTTGCCACCATAACAGTTGATGCTACCATTGCCCACTTGGTTTTAATTATTTTTCAAGGATATTGTTGCATCAGTCCTGGGTGTTCACTGGAAGGACTGATGTTGAAGCTGAAACTCCAATACTTTGGCCACCTGATGCAAAGAGCTGACTCATTTGAAAAGACTCTGATGCTGGGAAAGATTGAGGGCAGGAGAAGGGGACGACAGAGGATGAGATGGTTGGATGGCCTCACCGACTCAATGGACATGGGTTTGAGAGAACTCTGGGAGTTGGGATGGACAGGGAGGCCTGGCATGCTGCTGTTCATGGGGTCGCAAAGAGTCGGATGCGACTGAGCGACTGAACTGAACTGAACTGAACTAATCAATACAGAGCCATTCCACTGAGTGCTCAGTGGTGGGTTGAGTGAGGAAATGGTACATTGTTCTGCCCTCAGGGAGTTCTTGAGGTGGTTGGGAGGAGTAGGGAGAATGTGTTGTGTTATGGATTAATTTAGGGAAACCACCTGAGAGTAAATCTGTCCTCTGCCCTGAGGGGCTGAGTCAGGGCAAGAGCTGGGCCTTTTCCTCTGAGTAGGAGGATGAAAGGTGGGGGCAGAGCCTGGGTTTGCAGCCAGGCACTTTACTTCTTAGCCATAACCTTGAACAAGGTCATACATCTTGTCTCTATTTCCCAATTCTAGGGTATTAGTCAAGAATTTGAAAACATTATACTGTGGAAGCAGTGGGAATATTGGGAAGAAGAAACCATGGCCCAGGGAGGTACAATGGCTGCCTGAGGCCACCCAGTGGTCATTGGCAAGTGGGACCCTCAAGGGTCCCAACCCAGGCTTGTTGGCCCCATGCCTCCCAAGGCCTTCTGTGGTTCCCTCCTTTTCCAGGTCATTTCCAGGGACCTGATGTGCTTGATGGCTGCTCTCTTCCCACAGTCCTAGAAACAGGCCTGGCACATGCCCAGCTGACTGGGGTGTCCCATGAGGCTCTTTCCTCTCCAGCTCTTTGTGCTGAACTTAGTCACTCAGTCATGTCTGACTCTTTGCAACCTCATGGACTCTAGCTTGCCAGGCTTCTCTGGCCATGGGGATTCTCCAGGCAAGAATACTGGAGTGGGTCGCCAAGCCCTCCTCCAGGGGATCTTCCAAGGATCAAACCCAGGTCTCCCACATTGCAGCTGGATTGTTTACTATCTGAGCCACCAGGAAAGCTTTTCAGAATTCTCAGGTCAGGCCCAGGTGTTGGCTCACCAGCAAAGTAAAGAGACAGGACAAGATGAGCTCCAACCCTGGGGAATGGAAGGATTCTCTTTTTATCCAGGAGCCCCGTCTGAATCCTGTGGATTTCTGATCTACAGTCTTGCTTGTTTTTGATGAAACAGACATAATTCAAGGGTGAGCCTGACATTTCCCATTGCTTTTCTAAAAGTATGATCACAGAATTTGTTCCTCATCCTTCAGTTGTGAACATTTTTACAGAGTATAGTTTTATTTTGATCTCTGTTAATTATTCCTGGAACACAAAACATGCTGATTGTTTTAAAATACGGACTTAAGTCTCCCTTTATTTCAGCATGTATATCCTCTACTCCGTTAGAATTTATTTATCATCTTTTCTTCACTATTGGGAATGTTGCATGCTTGCTCTGCATTGTCCTGCTGTTCATGTTTGCCACGTTTTCTCACTTTAGATCTGCTCTTTATGTTTTTGATTTTTATTAAGTCTGTTTTTCAAATTCTTTATACTAATCACTTTTTGTTTTGATTTATTTTATTTATTTATTTTTAATTGAAGAATAATTGCTTTACAATATTATGTTGCTTTCTGCTGTATACTAGTCACTTTCAATGAATCTTCATATTAGTTATTATACCCGCTATATAAAGTAGATACTTATATGAGAACCATTTATGGAAAATTAAATTAAGGAATTAGTAGATCAAATGATTTTTCCAAAGGATATGTATTTGATTAGATATACAAGGTTCAGAATCAAATCTGAGCATTAATCTAGCATCTTAAATAGTTAGAATATGAAAAGCAGTTAAGTGTAAGAGAGTAGATTCTAAAATCATACTGCCAGAATCAAATCGTAATCTTAATATAAAATGGATTTTATGATGCATCATGTAAGTCATACCAAAATATGCCCTAATGTAATGCTCCCCCTGGCAAACATGTACCAAATGGGAAGCTGGTGGAAAAGGATATTTCTTGAATATCTGCTTCCGACAGTGGCCGATTTTTGAATTATAATGACCAGCCTGGCTCACTGCCCTTACTTCTCCCCAGCTTCTTTGACTGATTGCCTCATATTTAGCCTTCTTCTCTCTAGTCTCTACCGCTAACCTGATAACTACCATCATTTGGTGAAAACCTCAAATATTCTGGAGTTAAATGTCCGTGGGTTCAAATCCTAACTCAAATACTTTGTAGTAATGATCTTGGATAAGTCATTTGCCTCTTTGAGCCTCAGTTCTCTGACCTGTTGTAGCAGATGCTATCTGCTACATGTGCCCTGACTGCCAGATCATGTGCATGTCTTGCCTGTTTCAAGTGTCTAGAACTCTGGCCTGAAGGCTTTGCTGGACTAGCAAAGAATGTTTGATCTGTGAGTAAAACAGGCCAGAAGTGTTTGGTTGTTGATGTTCCTGGAAACAGACTTGAAAAAAGAGGGAATGCAAGTTGGAGATTAAGACCTGGCTTCCTATTCCTTGGGTAAAGTGCCCATAAGGCATGTTCACAGTGAGGTGAAGTTTATTCCATTATAATGATGACCTGCTTATTAACATCATTTTTTAGTGGGGTCCATCTAGTCTATTTGACTTCTCTGCTCTCCAGTTGGTTATTGGGTGGGATCACATCCCAAATAAACTATTTACACTGGAACCCTTATTTGAAGCTCAAATTCTGGAGGAATGCAAACTGAGACACCTGTAACTAAGAATAATAGTACTAATAATTACAACATAATTAATTGAGCATTTAAAAGTGCATGAGAACGTGTAGTAAGGCCTTTTTATGCATTCTCATGACCCAATTGAGAAGAGTCTATTATTATCCTAATGTAACAGATGGTATAAGTGAATCACAGAAGGAAGGAACTTGTCAAATCACCAGACTAGCACTAAGATGAACCAGAATTCTAATTCCAGAACCTTGCACTCTGCAGTCATTATGTTATATTTTCAGCTGTCATAGTGAAAACAAACAAGAGTCTAGGATGGAGGGGTTAGCAAAACAAGGCCCTTATAAACCTTTTAATGTGTGTTTTTTTTTTTTTTTTGCCATAAAAGAAAAGGAAAACAATTGAATTTGGGGAAGGTAGGGGCCGTGATGGGGCTGAATTAGGATCCTATTTCTTCTGTTGGAAGATCACATGAGGGAAGCAAGAGGAGACTAGTTAGAGGCTGTTGGAATAATTTTAGGAATTGTTAACTTTATATGGAAATGGCATTGGAAAGCAATAGATGAGTTTCAGAGACATAGAGAAGATAGTATTCAGTTCAGTCAGTTCAGTTGCTCAGTCATGTCCGACTCTTTGCAACTCCATGAACTGCAGCACACCAGGCCTCCCTGTCCATCACCAACTCCCAGAGTCCACCCAAACCCATGTGCATTGAGTTGGTGATGCCATACAACCATTTCATCCTCTGTCGTCCCCTTCTTCTCCTGCCCTCAATCTTTCCCAGCATCAGGGTCAGCTCTTTGCATCAGGTGGCCAAAGTACTGGAGTTTCAACTTTAGCATCAGTCTTTCCAACGAACACCCAGGACTAGTCTCTTTTAGGATGGACTAGTTGGATCTCCTTGCAGTCCAAGGGACTCTCAAGAGTCTTTTCCAACACCACAGTTCAAAAGCATCGATTCTTCTGCGCTCAGCTTTCTTTATAGTCCAACTCTCACATCCCTACATGACCACTGGAAAAACCATAGCCTTGACTAGATGGACCTTTGCTGACAAAGTAATGTCTCTGCTTTTTAACATGTTGTCTAGGTTGGTCATAACTTTCCTTCCAAGTAGTGAGTGTCTTTTAATTTCATGGCTGCAATCACCATCTGCAGTGACTTTGGAGCCCAGAAAAATAAAGTCAGCCACTGTTTTCACTGTTTCCCCATCTATTTGCCATGAAGTGATGACAAGTAGTGGAGAGCAGAGCGAGGCCTCAGAACCTTTCAGGCCTCTGACTTGAAGTGACCAGGCACTAAAAGTTACATTTACTGATATATAGAGAACAGGGGGGAAAAACTACTTTAGGAGAGGATATAGGTTTTTTTTTTTTACAAAGTTCAGGTAAATGATCTGAGTGACTTTACTTACTTACTTACAGGTAAATGATCAGTTACAATGTGGAATAAAATGCATTAAATAGGGTAAATGCAGGGGTGCTGCAGATGCATTTGCTGCTGCTGCTGCTGCTAAGTCGCTTCAGTCGTGTCCGACTCTGTGCGACCCCATAGACAGCAGCCCACCAGGCTCCCCCGTCCCTGGGATTCTCCAGGCAAGAACACTGGAGTGGTTTGCCATATTTGGCATCTAACTAAATCCTGGGCCATGATCAGTGAAGAAAGAGATACCTAAGCTCAGAAATGAATGAGGAGGAGATGCTATCTATATCCATCCATAGCATACATATATCTGAACTACATTTATTATTCTCAGGACCTGGGTTTTCCTGCTGTGAGGGAAGTCTTTAAATGTCCCTGTGGATACCTAGTGACCATACCTGGATGTGGTTAAGATGACAAACCAGGGTAACTGGGTCATGCCCACCACAGGATCAATTTCAGTCATGGGCAAACCTAGAAAGAACCACTTTTTAAAATTCACACCTCAGAAGTCATTATCATTCAATTCTTAGGCAATATGTTTATTATACTCATGTGACCGACAGAGTAATGGTCCCCCAAAAGATACCTTAATACCTGGTGCCTGTGAATCTGGTACCTTAAATGGCAAAAAAAAAAAAGACTTTGAAAATGTGATTAAGAATCTTGAGGTTATCATGTGGCTCAATCTCACCAAAAATATTCTTTAAAAAGGGACGCAGGTGAAACAGAGTCAGACAGTGTAGTCAAAACTACACTGCAGATGAAACAGAGTCAGATAGTGTAATCAGAACTACACTGCTGGTTTGGAAGATGGAGGAAGGGGCCACAAGTCAAGTAAGTTTTCCCCTAGAGTTTCTAGAAGGTGTGCAGGCCCACTGACACTTTGATTTTAACCCAGGGAAACTCATTTCAGACTTCTGACTTTCAAAACTGTAGAAAGTAAATCTGTATTGCTTCATCCCGCTAAATTTTTGGTGTTTGTTCCAGCAACAATAGTAAACTAATACCAGTAGTAAATTATATTATCACGTTTATGACAGACATCAGTGTAGTTCAGTTTTTTGGAAGAAAAGTCATTCTGTCTGCATTGATGCATCCTGTCTTTGGGAGGCAATCAACCATATATTATCAGCAACCTTTAATCCACATAGTTTTTTTTTAATGTTTTCAATCTATTTTTTGGATGAAGGAACTAAGTCATGCTGTAATAAAATGTAATAAAGCACCCAGTGAAGGTACACAAGAGTATCTGCCGGCCTTAGAGCTACAATGGTAGCCACTCATATTTAAATTAATTAAAACTAAATAAAATTAAAACTTCAGCTTCCCAGTTGGACTAGCTACATTTCACGGGCTCATTAGCTATGTGTGGACAGTGAATACCATATTGGAAAGAACATACTACAGACTATTTCCATCCTTGTGTTACTTTTGAACTTTGTTAAACTTTGGACTTAAAATTTCTAACAAGTTTCCTCTTGCAGAATTGATACTAAAATTTTGAAAATGACAACACATTTACACTGCTTATTTCATTTTGTAAAATTTGGAAAAGCCTAAAAAAATCAGAGTATAAATTGTAGTGACGTTTTACTTTAGCAAAAAAAAAAAAGATATCTAGAAAGTCAGAAGTATAACACTTAAGAGTAGAAAAGCGCATTTGAATAATTCAAAACAAAAATGAGAAATGAAGAATCCAGTAAGAATCAAAAGCCCTGACTAGAAGCAGTCATTGTAAATTAAAGAACAAGAATAAACTCCCACAAGTGTGTGGACACACAGTCACACACAGCTTTCCCTCCCTCCTTGGAGAAGAGGACAGAGGATCATTAGAAAGCATATAAACAACCGTGAATTCTATTGCAAAGAGAAATCATTAGTTCAGCTTGCTCTGAAAAGATAGAAAAGTCTACCTGTAATTAATTAAGTGAAACCAGGATCTCAAGGTATAAAAGAATAAATGCTGACTCCTGAAATTATGCTCCCAGACTATAAACGTAATACAGTGCTAGTTTTTTTTTAATTGGAGGATAACTGCTTTACAGTGTTGTGTTGGTTTCTGCCATTCAGTGTGAATCAGCGTAGGTATACATATATCCCTTCCTTGGGTTTCCCTGGTAACTCAGACGGTGAAGAATCCACCTGCAATGCAGGAGACCTGGGTTCGATCTCTGGTTGGAAAGATCCCCCAGAGAAGGAAATAGCAACCCACTCCAGTATTCTTGCCTGGAGAATCCCGTGCACAGAGGAGCCTGGTCCATGGGATCACAAAGAGTAAGACACAACTGAATGACTTAACACTTTTCACTTTTCATCCCCTCCCTCCTGAGTCTCCCTCTCACCCCTACTCCCCATCCCACCCCGCGTGGTCAACACAGAGCACCAAGCTGAGCTCCCTGTGCTGTACAACAATGCTAGTGTTTTTACACAAAATTGATATTGAAACTTTGTAGAGGGGACTCCCACGATAATGAAAGGGATGTGGGCAGAGCTGATTCTAGACTTACAGGTTAGGTTTTTAGTAACACAGATAGTAAACAAGAGCATGCATTTCAATAAGAGGGAAACCTTTTTACCAAAAGTTTGAGAGGATGTAAAGGAGGCATACAAAAATGCTTCAGGATGTCAGCAAAGGTATAAGATGATTACAGCGCCTTTAGAAGGAAATGGGGTTTTGTGTTTGAGAGAGAGGATGCATAAAGTTGTACTGAGGCAGGGAAGGGAGAGAACTTTTGTGAGGGAAAAGATGAAGACTTGGAATCACTAAGACGGAAATGCTCAAAAGGACACTGAAAGATGTAGTGCAGAAGCAGCCTGTCACATGGACCGCATAGTTAAACTCTGAAGGTTTTCCAGAGCAACAAACAACCTGACTGCTTCCTTTGATAACCCACCTAGTTGCCCAAGGGCTGGATACCCCAACTAGTGGTGGCTGCTAGGAAACCAGCAAATGGCTCAAGAATAAGAAAACAGAATTTGCTTTTCAAAAGTTGACAGTTTACTCTTCTTTCCCCTTTTTAGTGTTTAAATCCTGTTTCTGCCTTTCATAGGTGAAATGAATGTATGCATTATTCTTGCTTGTATGCAAGTAAAATATCAAGCTATAATCACATTTATATTTGAGTTGTTCTTGAAGAGAAAGACTGAGGTGAGATGGAGAGTTCAGAGAGAAGCCTTGGCTGAGCAGGCCTGGGTTAAAAGCAGGGCACACTTCAGGTCCCTAACGGAGATGCTTATAATCCTGTTTACTCACTGAGCCTCCTAGAACAGTCCTTCTCCTCTTCAATTTCTTATTAAACTCAGAATGAGCAGAGAGTTTATGTGGAAGCGGGGACTATACAACTTCATGATCCTGAAAGGATCAAGTCAGGATTTACCTACACATGGAAACAGCTCCCCACTGCTATTTAAAGATAAACTTTTCGTTTTATAACAGTTTTAGATTTAATAAAAATTGCAGATTTCCTGTATACTGTACATCCAATCTCTCCTATTACATCTTAGGTGACATTAGTATTGTGTATTTGTTACAACTAATTAACCAGTGTTGATACATTATTATTAACTTAAGTCCATAATCTTTCAGATTTCCTTAGTTTTCACCCAATACTGTTTTTTGGTTTGTTTGTGTTTTTGCATTGCTCTTGTTCCAGGGTACCATGTTGCACTTTGTCATCATGTCTTTTTAGGCTCTCTTTGGCTGTGATAGTTGATCAGACAGTCCTAATTTTTTAATCACCTTAATAACAGTTGGAAGATTACTGGTCAGATATTTTGTAGCATTTCACTTGATCAGGATTTGTGGATTTGTGTGATGCATTTCTCACAATTAGACTTGAGTAATGTGTTTGGAGGAGGAAGTCCATAAAGATGCCATTGTCTTTGTGTCATCATGCCTTATCACTGTTCCTGTTAACCTTGATTGCACTAGTTAGTGTTTGTTAGGTTTTCTGCACTGGGTAATTACTCTTTTCCTCTTCTTTCCATAAAATGCACTAAATTTTTGGAAAGAACCCGTTATGTCCATCCCACACCTAATGGGTGGGTTCAGTTCAGTTCAGCTCAGTCGCTCAGTCGTGTCCGACTCTTTGCAACCCCATGAATTGCAGCACGCCAGGCCTCCCTGTCCATCACCATCTCCCAGAGTTCACTCAAACTTATGTCCATCGAGTTGGTGATGCCATCCAGCCATCTCATCCTCCATCGTCCCCTTCTCCTCCTGTCCCCAATCCCTCCCAACATCAGAGTCTTTTCCAATGAGTCAACACTTCGCATGAGGTGGCCAAAGTACTGGAGTTTCAGCTTTAGCATCATTCCTTCCAAAGAACACCCAGGGCTGATCTCCTTTAGAATGGACTGGTTCGATCTCCTTGCAGTCCAAGGGACTCTCAAGAGTCTTCTCCAACACCACAGTTCAAAAGCATCAATTCTTCAGTGCTCAGCTTTCTTCCCTGGTGGCTCAGAGGTTAAAGCATCTGCCTCCAATGCAGGAGACCCGGGTTCAATCCCTGGGTCGGGAAGATCCCCTGGAGAAGGAAATGGCAACCCACTCCAGTATTCTTGCTTGGAGAATCTCATGGACTGAGGAGCCTGGTGGGCTGCAGTCCATGGGGTCACAAAGAGTTGGACACGACTGAGTGACTTTACTTACTTACTTACAGCTTTCTTCACAGTCCAACTCTCACATCCATACACAACCACTGGAAAAACCAGAGCCTTGACTAGACAGACCGTTGTTGGCAAAGTAATGTCTCTGCTTTTCAATATGATATCTAGGTTGGTCATAACTTTTCTTCCAAGGAATTAAGTTCTATTTCCTTGGGGGCAAAATATCTATATAAATTATTTGAAATTCTTCTTCATGGGCAATTTGTCTACTTCTCCCTTTTAATTATTAATTATTTATTTATAAATATGTGAGCTCATGAGTGTTTCTTTTCTATTTGGCATTATGATGTGATACCTCTTATTTTGTTACTCAAAATTTTCCATTTTTGGCCATTGGGAGGTCTCTCAGTTGGATCCTGTACCACACTGACATACCTTCATAGATTCTAGCATTGCAAAATGTTCCAGGCTTGTCTTGCATATTCCCTGCCTCAGTCCTAGAACAAGCCATTTCCCAAAGGAGCCCCAGTTCGTTTTCTTGGAAGAAAAGGTTTAGAAACCAAGATCCCAACACTGGGTAAACTTATTGCTACTAGGGTATCATTGTTTAGGCCTCTCAGCTGACAAAGCAAGGGAATATACATGTGTTTTAATATATTAACCCATATATACACACATATCTAAACTTACCATGAGCTCACATTGATGTCTCCAACTCTCATTACTACATGAACCATACTAGCTTCTTCTCCTCTCTGTAATTTCCCATTGCACTCTAACTGATCTATCAGTTATTAAAATCTGGCTCTCACTATCTATGATTCATTTACTTAGTTGTTCAGTTCCAATATATGTGTATAGCTGTATCAGGATGGTTAACCTTAACCCCCATGGGAAACATTGTTATCAACTAGAGTACTACACTTATGTACAGTTTCTTTTGCCTCAGTCTTACATATTAGGCTTATTTCCAGAGATACTTACATCACCACCTTTGCCTTATTCTCTTCATTGTATTTTTTCATACATTTGTAATACAGTTAGATTGTTTGTCAGTTCTGGATTCCTGTGGCAGCAAGTATTGCATATCTGGAATAAATTCCACTTGCTTGTGGTTTATAACTCTTTCTATACATTTTTGGGTTAGATTTTCTACTATTTTGTGGAAGATATTGCATCTATATTCATGAGAAATGTTGGTCTATAGTTTATTTTTAAACATCTTTATCTAGTTGTGGTAAAGGATAATGTGGGCCTCATGAAATGAGTTAGGAAGCATTCTTGCTGCTTCTGTTTCATGGAAAAGATTGTGGGAAATTGATATAATTTCTTAGAAATTTAGTAGAATTCATCAGTAAAATCATCTGGGTCGGGTGTTTTCTTTTTTAGAAGATTATTAACTATTGATTTAGTTTTAATAGATATAGCCCTTCTCAGAAAATTTTTCCTTGTGTAAGATTTGTTAGTTTGTGTTTTTCAAGCTATTGGTCCATTTTGGCTATTTTATCAAATTTGTAGGCATAGAGTTGTTTATAGTATTCTTTATTATTCTTTTAATCATCATGGTATCAGTAATGATGACCTTTCTTTAATTTTTGAAATTGTTAAATGGTCACTGTACACTAATTTAAAAAGATACATGCACCCCACCATTTATAGCAGTATTATTTATGACAGCCAAGACAAGGAAGCTACCTAAATTCCCTTTATCACATGAATGGTTAAAGAAGATGTGGTATATTACTCAGCCACAAGAATGAAGTTTTGCCATTTGCAACAACATTGATGAACTTGGAGAATATGGTTAATGAAATAAGTCAGAAAAAGAAATACTGTATTTTTAATGTGGAATTTTAAAAATGAATGAATATAGCTAGAAAGAAAACACAGACTTACAGATATACAGAATAAATTAATGGTTACCAGTGTGGAGAGGTAAGGTGGGGACAAGATAAGGTTAGGGGATTAAGAGGTACAAACTGCTATGTGTGAAGTAAATAAGCTATAAGTATATATTGACAGCACAAGGAGTATAACCAATATTTTATAGTAACTTTAAATGGAGACTAATCCACAAAAATATTGAATCACTCTGTTGTATACTTAAAACAAAGATATTCTAAATCAACTGTACTTCAGTTAAAATAAACATAAACACAAGTTACATATCTGAAAATGATATGTGCTATGGATAAAATGGGTGTCCCAGGTGGCTCAGCAGTAAAGAACCCTCCTGCCAATGCAGGAGATTCAGGAGACGTGGTTTGATCCCTAGCCTGGGACAATCCCCTGGAGAAGGAAATGGCAACACACTCCAGTATTCTTGCCTAGGAAATCCCATAGACAGAGGAGCCTGGTGGGCTAGTGGAGAGTCCATGTCATCACAAAGAGTTGGACATGACTTAGTGACTAAGCAACAAATGGATAAAATAGGAAGGTGATACTTCTCAAACTTGAAAGTACATACTAATGAACTGGGGATCTTTTAAGAATAGATCCTAATTTTAGTAGTTCTATGTGGTGGCCTCAGATTGTGCATTTTAAAGAAATCCCAAGTTATACCACCTGATATTACTCTCCATCGAAAGGGAATCCCGAGTATTAAGAATGGACTAAGATGAAAAGATGCACCCCACTCCAGTACTTTTGCCTGGAAAATCCCATGGTCCTGGTGGGCTGCAGTCCATGGGGTCGCTAAGAGTCGGACACGACTGAGGGACTTCACTTTCACTTTTCATTTTCATGCATTGAAGAAGGAAATGGCAACCCACTCCAGTGTTCTTGCCTGAAGAATCCCAGGGATGGGGGAGCCTGGTGGGCTGCCATCTATGGGGTCACATAGAGTCAGACATGACTGAAGCGACTTAGCAGCAGCAGCAGCAGCAAGATGAAAAGATAGTATATTAATACTCTGAGAAATTGAAATAATAAAAATATTCAGTATTGGTGAGGAAACTACAAAAGAAAGTGTAAAATTAAAACTCACAATACAAGGTACAAATTAAGATTGGCAATACACAAAACTGATGTAGAGAATAATTATATAAATGTTCTCCTAAAAAGAGGTCAGAAAAGTGAAAGATGGGGAAAAAAAAAGGATTGATGTGAAAATCGGAGTATAAAGCACTAAAAACTGGAGTATAAAGCACTAATCTATAAATAATTGGAATATCTAAAGAAGAAATGCAGAGAGAGGGAACAAAGGCAATAACCTTGTTTGAAATCCTAGATTGTTTCCATTGTTCTTAGATCAAAAGGACAATGCTTACTGTCATCACCACTGCAAATGCAGTCAGTTGAAAAAAAAGAAAAGCAAGAGAAATCTATGTTGGCCAGAGAACCATGCACTAGTTATCAATCCCAAAGGTGTAGACCATCATGTATCAGTTAGCAGTTCTAGGGGAAATCTCTAAACACTTCTGCCCATTGCATATTGGTATTAGAGTTGCCAAGAGAAACAGCAGTCAAGCACTGGATGGAATGACAATTTTACTTACTTAGAGAAAGACAGCAGAATAAACTTCAGTGGTGAGCGTCAGTCCCCCACGGCCAGTGAGTTCCTCCCGGTGACCAGATACAGGACAATTCACTTTTGTGCACCTCTCTGGTGCTCCAGCGGAAGGAAAACTTCTCTACTCTCTTCAGAAGACAGAGGTAACAGTGGGCTTGGTCAGGTGCCACGTGACACACACTTTCAGTAGGAACAAAAGAGTGCTCGTTACATCTGAAACAAGGAAAGATATTCCCACACACAGTGATGTAGTTCACACAGCCTGTGTCTAGTTTATCTCTTGGTAAGGAAGTGTTCCAGGCCCAAGGCCCATTCCCATTTGGCTGAGTGGAGGTAGAAAGACTGCATGCAGGAGACTGCCTTTCCCAATAGTCTAAATACTGGAGAAGAGAAGACAAGAGACATATGTCTTCATTATGTACCTAGAATATTTACGAGAAACAAATATAGAATGCTTGAAAAATTAGAAAATTAAACCTGGCTGCTTGTTTTTAAATTGATATAAAATCATTAACTTTGATACATAACAAAAAGATCATTCAAAAATACCATGAGAAAGTTAATTTTAAATAGTAATCTATTGGTTATGTTTACAATCCATTGGTGGTAATGGCTCAGTATACTTAATACCATTGAACTGTACACTTGAAAAATGGATAAGATAGAGCTAGAACAAATAATTTCACAATTTGTATGGAAATACAAAAAACCTCGAATAGCCAAAGCAATCTTGAGAAAGAAGAATGAAACTGGAGGAATCAACCTACCTGACTTCAGGCTCTACTACAAAGCCACAGTCATCAAGACAGTTTCCCTTTAAATAGGGAACTTTATCCTATGTACTTGTGTTTTAACAATTCATGTTCTTAGATTTGTTCTTTTCATCTCATTTTATGTTTACAAATAATTTTATTTCTTTATTCTTTTCCTAACTTGTGATAGATTTGCTGCATTATCATTAATTCTGTTTCTTTCCTTTGGTAATTTTATGATATATTAGCTCTTATCATTCTACTGGTATTATTTTCCTGCCTCTTGCACTGAGTCAAATACTTATCTATCTCTAACCAAAAGCAAATGCTGACCATGCTTCTTGACTTTACCTCCTCTTCCAAGAAGATGAAACATTTTGAGTATTTGTACTTTCTTTTCTGCTGCATGTTCTCACAACTGGCTCAGAATGCCTTTACTTCACTCCTTTCTTGTTCCACTTATTCCAAGGTTTTAATGAGATAGTTATGTATCAAAAGTACTGAACTAGGATTAGTCTTTTCTTTGCAGCATTTCTCTCTTGCAAGAGTCATTATCCCTTAGTTCCATTAGTTAATATTCATATTTCAGCTTCATTCCCAATATCACAATAGAATCAGATATAAAAAATGGCTAGATGATACATTTTTACTCTTTGCTTACTTACCTTTATCTCACTCCCTCTTTTGAAGGCTCTGTATTGATTTACTTGTTGTTTGGCTAGAATAGTCTCTCTTGTAGTTTTTTGAGATAAGGAAAATGGGTAATATGTTCCATAATTTTTGTAACTGAAAATGTCTGTTGCTCACCCTGAGAAGTGAATTACATCAGGCTAAGTGTAAATTTTTTGAGTTGTGGTAATGTTTTTTCCTCAACATTCTGCACATACTATATTTCCCTGTCTGAAGTTTCTGGATTGCATATGAGAAATCTGATGGATAATCTGATCCTTTTTCCTATTCAGTAACCTGTCTTTTTTTTTCTTGAAATTTGTAGATTTTAATTTTCTCACATTGATCTTAAGACTTCTACCTAAATGCCTGTCATTTTCCACCAATTCTCTACAATATTTGTGAACCCCTTGAATCTGCAAACATATTTTTTCATACCAAGGACATTTTTATTGACATTGTTCCTCTATTCCTTTTAATTTTTCAGAAAATCATATGTATTCATATTTTGTACTGTGCTTTGACCCTCTAATCTTTCAGGTTAATGGTAGCTTCTCAAGAATGGCCATCATCATCTTCAGTTTATCTACTGAATTTTAAAATGAAGAAGCAAATTGTTATTCTCTTTTAGTTCCAGGAATTTTTTTTATTTGGAATGCTACAATTGAATTTCTTTAACATGATTGTTAGCTTTATGTTTAAGATGTCATCTGCCTACTCAGCAGCTTTATTTACTTCAATGGGAGTCACCTCATTGGTGCCTTGTTTGTTCTTCCAATTTGGTTGCGAGGTTCACCTAAGCCTATTCCTATATACTTTGGCTACACAATGCTCTGTTCATCCTGTGTTGTCACATTAAGCTTTTAAGCAAATAGAGCTATCAGGCTGAAGGCAAATTTCAGAACAAATTCTGATGATAACAAGAATATACTTTCAGGGGGGTTCAGGATGGGAAACACGTGTACACCCGTGGCAGATTCATGTTGATGTATGGCAAAACCAATACAATATTGTAAAGTAATTAGCCTCCAATTAAAAAAAATTTATATTAAAAAAATAAAAAATAAAACCAGCTTGAACATCTGGAAAAAAAAGAATATACTTTCAAATTGCACATTATATCAATAGATAACAAAAAGTGAATAGGATAAGAAACAAAAGTAAAAGAATATGGAGTTTTTGCTTTACAAAGGCCTGCTGCTGCTGCTAAGTCACTTCAGTCGTGTCCGACTCTGTGTGACCCCATAGACGGCAGCCCACCCGGCTCCCTCGTCCCTGGGATTGTCCAGGCAAGAACACTGGAGTGGGTTGCCATTTCCTTCTCCAATGCATGAAAGTGAAAAGTGAAAGTGAAATCGCTCAGTCGTGTCCAACTCTTAGTGACCCCATGGACTGCAGCCTAGCAGGCTCCTCTATCCATGGGATTTTCCAGGCAAGAGTACTGGAGTGGGCTGCCATTGAATCCCAGAAAAATCATTCATTTTAGGCTTTGATAATAAAAGATATATAGTCAAGTATATTATTAAGCAATCATAATTGTAACAACTAGTATGATCAAATGCAAAACTTTCAGGTCATTGTGAAAAATAAGAATAAACAAAGTCAATATAATTTCTGGCAGACATAAAACACAAAATTGAAATATATGATGTTTGACAAAATCAGTATATCATTATCATTTGCAGATGATAGCTTTGCACCTAGAAATACAATCCAATCAAGAAGAAATGCTAGCAAAGGGGTTTGAATAAATCAATAGATTTCCACTTTAATTTCAATAATCTGTAAAATTGTAAAAAGGAAAAAAGACACCCTTTGGCTTCCCTGGTAGCTCAGCTGGTAAAGAATCTGCCTGCAGTGCAGGAGACACTGGCTCATTTCCTGGGTGGGGAAGTTCCCCAGGAGAAGGGATAGGCTACCCACTCCAGTATTCTTGGACTTCCCTGATGGCTCAGATGGTAAATGATCTGCCTTCAATGTGGGAGACCTGGATTCGATCCCTGGGTTGGAAAGATCCCCTGAAGGAGGACATGGCAACCCACTCCAGTATTCTTGCCTGAAGAATCCCCATGGACAGAGGAGCCTGGTGGGCTAGAGTCCATGGAGTCACAAAGAGTTGGACATGACTGAGCACAAAGTAGCAAATACAAAATCAAACATTATCAGAACAGTAACAGCACCATCAATAACCACAAAATAAATGCTATGCCAAAGAATTATTTTAACAGCAAAAAGAAACTTTTGAATAACAGAAAGAAAATCTTGCTGATAGACCAGAAAAAAAGAAACAAAAAACCTTGTTGTTCAGTGGAAAGATAGATTATTGCAATGAGTTCTTTATAAAATAATTTACTGACTTAAATTAATCCTCATCAAAATTCATTTAGGAATGCTCTTGAATAAATGCAGATGGAAAAATCCAAAAGTATTAGAAAACCATAGTGGCACTAATGGTAAAGAACATGCCTGCCAATGCAAGAAACATAAGAGACACAGGTTCAAACCCTGGGTAGGGAAGATCCCCTGGAGGAGGGCATGGCAACCCACTCCAGTATTCTTATCTGGAGAATCCCGTGGACAGAGGAGCCTGGCAGGCTACAGCCCATGGTGTCACAAACAGTTAGACACAACAGAAGCAACTTGGTTGCTTAAAATGGTTGTCTGAGGCAAAATGGTTTTTTGAGGCAAAATGGTTGTCTGAAGAGGTTTTACAAATAGCTGAGAAGAGAAGAGAAGTGAAAGGCAAAAGAGAAAAACAAAGATATACCCATCTGAATGCAAAGTTCCAAAGAATAGGAAGGAGAGATAAGAAAGCCTTCCAAAGTGATCAATGCAAAGAAATAGAGGAAAACAATAGACTGGGAAAGACTAGAGATCTCTTCAAGAAAATTGGAGATACCAAGGGAACATTTCATGCAAAGATGAACACAATAAAAGACAGAAATGGTATGGATCTAACAGAAGTAGATGTTACGAAGAGGTGGCAAGAATACACAGAAGAACTATACAAAAAAGATCTTCATGACCCATATAACCACGATGCTGGGATCACTCCCCTAGAACCAGACATCTTGGAGTGTGAAGACAAGTAGGCCTTAGGAAGCATCACTATGAACAAAGCTACTGGAGGTGTTGGAATTCCAGTTGAGGTACTTCAAATTCTAATAGATGATGCTGTGAAAGTGTTGCACTCAATAAGTCAGCAAATTTGGAGAACTAGCAGTGGCCACAGTACTGGAAAAGGTCAGTTTTCATTGCAGTCCCAAAGAAAGGCAATGCCAAAGAATGTTCAAACTACTGCACTCATCTCACACTCTAGCAGAGTAATGCTCAAAATTCTCCAAGCTAGGCTTTAACAGTATGGGAACTGAGAACTTCCAGATGTTCAAGCTGGATATAGAAAAGGCAGAGGAACCAGAGATCAAATTGCCAACATCCTTTGGATTATAGAAAAAGCAAGAGAATTCCAGAAAAAAAACAACTACTTCTGCTTCATTGACTATGCTAAAACCTTTGACTGTGTGGATCACAACCAACTGTGGAAAATTCTTCAAGAGATGGAAATACCAGACCACCTTACCTGCCTCCTGAGAAATCTGTATGCAGGTCAAGAAGCAACAGTTAATACCAGATATGAAACAATAAACTGATTCCAAATTGGGAAAGGAGTATTTGAAGGCTGTATGTTGTCACCCTGCTTATTTAACTTACACCATGTGAAATGCCGAGCTGGATGAAACACAAGCTGGAACCAAGATTTCCAGGAGAAATATCAGTAACCTCAGATGTGCAGATGACACCACCCTTATGGCAGAAAGTGAAAAGGAACTAAAGAACCTCTTGATGAAAGTGAAAGAGGAGAGTGAAAAATCTGGCTTAAAACTCAACATTCAGAAAACGAAGATCGTTGTCCAGTCCCATCAATTCATGGCAAATAGATGGGGAACAATGGAAACAGTGAGAGACTATCTGGGGGGGGGGGCTCTAAAATCACTGCAGATGGTGATTGCAGCCATGAAATTAAAAGATGCTTGCTCCTTGGAAGAAAAGCTATGACCAACCTAGACAACATATTAAAAAGCAGAGACATTACTTTGCCAACAAAGGTCCATCTTGTCAAAGCTAAGGTTTTTCCAGTAGTCATGTACGGATGGAAGAGTTGGGCTGTAAAGAAAGCTGAGCACCAAAGAATTGATGCTTTTGAACTGTGGTGTTGGAGAAGACTCTTGAGAGTCCTTTGACTGCAAGGAGATACAACCAGTTCGTCCTAAAGCAAATCAGTCCTGAATATTCATTGGAAGAACTGATGTGGAAACCCATCAATACTCTGGCCACCTGATGCGAAGAGCTGACTCATTGGAAAAGACCCTGATGCTGGTAAAGATTGAAGGCAGGAAAAGGGGATGACAGAGGATGAGATGGTTGGATGGCATCACCAACTCAATGGACATGAGTTTGAGCAAGCTCAGGGAGTTGATGATGGACAGGGATGCCTGGTGTGCTACAGTCCATGGGGTTGCAAAGAGTCAGACACAACTGAATGTCTGAGCTGAAGTGAATTGTCTTAGAATATCACACATTGTATGGAGGTAAATTCATTATAATACAGTATAACAAAAATAAGTATATTGCAGGATAGCAGTGGTAGCTTAACATTAGAATATATGTAAAAACCATTCTCCACAATAGGAGGTGAAAGGAGAAAAGCAATGTTTTTACTTCATAATGTAGAAAAATCTAATAAAATTCTTAGTAAACTAGGAATATAAGTGAACCTTCTAAACCTGACAAACAGAAACAACCAAAAAAAAAAAAAGAGCAAATCTCTCTTATAATGAAAACAACTAGAAGCCTTTTTTCATAACATTCAAGAAAGCCATTTAGCACTCAGCCAGTTATTTTTGGAGACCAACAAAATAAAATCTGTACTTTTTCCACTTTTTCCACATCTATTTGCCATGAAGTGATGGGACCAGATGTCATTATCTTAGTTTTTAGAATGTTGAGTTTTAAGCCAGCTTTTACACTCTCCTCTTTCATCCTCATCAAGAAGGTCATTAGTTCTTCGCTTTCTGCCATTAGAGTGATATGATCTGCATATCTGAGGTGGTTGATATTTCTCCAGGCAATCTTGATTCCAACTTGTGATTCATCCAGCCTGGCATTGCTCATGATGTAGTCCGTATATAAGTTAAGTAAGCAGAGTGACAGTATACAGCCTTGATGTACTCCTTTCCCAATTTCAAACAAGTCCGTTGTTCCATGTCTGGTTCTAACTATTGCTTCGTAACTTACATACAGGTTTCACAGGAGACAGGTCAGGTGGTCTGGTATTCCCATCTCTTGAAGAATTTTCCACAGTTTGTTGTGATCCACACAGTCAAAGGCTTTAGCGTAGTCAATGAAGCAGAAGTAGATGTTCTTCTGGAACTCTAGCTTTTTCTGTGTTCCAGTGGATGTTGGCAATTTGATCTCTGGTTCCTCTGCCTTTTCTAAATTCGGCTTGCACATCTGGAAGTCCTTGGTTCATGTACTATTGAAGCCTAGCTTGAAGGGTTTTGAGCATTACCTTGCTAGCATGTGAGATGAGTGCAGTTGTGCAGTAGTTTGAACGTTCTTTGGCATTGCCTTTCTTTGGGACTGCAATGAAAACTGACCTTTTCCACTCCTGTGGCCACTGCTGAGTTTTCCAAATTTGCTGGTGTATTGAGTGCAGCACTTTCACAGCATCATTTTTAAGGATTTGAAATAGCTCTGCTGGACTCCATCACCTCCACTAGCTTTGTGCATAGTGATGCTTCCTAAGGCCCACTTGTCTTCACACTCCAGGATGTCTGGCTCTAGGTGAATGATCACACCATCATGGTTATCTGGATCATTAAGACCTTTTTGGTACAGTTTTTCTGTGTATTCCTGCCACCTCTTCTTAATATCTTCTGCTTCTGTTAGGCCCTTGCCTTTTCTATCTTTTGCTGTGCTCATCTTTGCATGAAATGTTCCCTTGGTATCTCCTATTTTCTTGAAGAGATCTCTAGGCTTTCCTATTCTATTGTCTTTCTCTATTTTTTTGCATTATTCACTTAGTGGGCAAACCATTTTAGTATTCTTGCCTCAGAACTCCATGAAGAGTGTGAAAAGGCAAAAATAACAAAATATATTCTTTATAATTACAATAATGAGATTCATAAGAAATATCTTATAAAATATTTGTTAAAGATGTAAATGTGAAAAAAACAAAGCTTGAAAATCTTCAGAAGAAAATAGAGTTATGTATTGCTGACCTTGGACTAATAAATAATATACTAAGATAAACGTAAATAAATTTGTTCAATTCAACCAAATAAAAATTGAGTTTCTTCCAGTGAAAAGATGAAGGTATACATAAAATACAAACAGCAAACAGAAAGAGGAAACCGTAACACATAGTGTACTAGTCGTTCGTCTTTAGAATGTGTAAACAAATCTTGCAAATGCATGAGAAAACAACAAACATCTTCCCTTTCCTCAATAAAAATAAAACACAGGAACAGGCATTTTACACTTATGACCAGTACATACTATGTAATCAGCATATTGAAAATTCAGACCGTATCTTAACTGGATTCCCCAGAAAGCTACTTATAAGAAAACACAACCCCAAGGAGCAGGAGTGAGGGATAAGCGTAATGAAGTAGGGAGAGAGAGCCAAGATGAGGCTGTGTTAATGACCTGGTTGCAGCTCAGTGTGTCTGATTATCCTATAGGATTGTCTTCTGAGCAGTTGTTTAATTATGACTCATGTCAGTCTAACTTAGAGGAGAGAAATGAAGAGGGTAGAAAAATGTACTCTATTTCTCATATTTCCTAGTCAGGGTTCATCTCATGAGGCATATGTGTGGCTGCAGAGCAGAGTTTCATAGCATCCCACATCTTGGCCTCAGTTCAGAATCCCCAAGCCTAGCAAAGGCATGAGGCCAATTGCTGTTATTTTGTGCCTGCTTGAAAATTCTAGAAGGCTTCGCTGGTTATGGTGCAACTGGAACAGAAGATGGTGAAGTTGAGACTTTGAAGTGGTTCATAAGAAATATCTGATAAAGATGCTAGACACCTTTTTCTACCTGCTGTATTTGTGGAAATTAAGAAGTCTGGCTACATCATTTTGGGCAAGGATATAAAACAATGATGTTAAATAGTGCTGATAGATAGCATATGTTTGTTCAGATAAATGCTAATCAGAAAAGAAATAATAATTTTCCCTGGTACTAAAAGGGAAAGAAACCTTTCAGAGCAATTTTTTTAAAAAAAGAAAACTTGTAAATTCTTTTTGTTTCTTTGAGATGTCCATAAATCCTTTCAAAACCAAATTAAGCCTCTTAATAGCCTTACAACCCAGGAATCTTTTTCTCTAAGACTTGGGAGCCATATGTTTGAAATGTAATCATTCAAAGAAGAGAGCATCCCTTGCTCGCATTTTCTGTGGGAGACTAGGAGCCTAACCTCAGCATAAGCCTTGCTGAAAAATTAAATTAAGTAATAAAGATAGGATAAATTTGTTTTTCTTTTGGATAAAGCCAATTAGCTAAGATAGATGTTCAACCCAACTACCGAGTGAATTTTAAGATGAAGCATGTCTGAGAAATGTTGCTGTCAAGTCCTTTTACCTGCAGACTCTTGGTTTTTTCCCTTGAGAACATAAGCGTAACAGGTTGTATCTACTTGGCTAAAGAGAAGTGGGAGGTTTCTTTCTATTTGTGCAGCGTCTTTAGTGGATTGCCTGTGATGCACATCACATTCTGGTTTCATGTTTATTAAATAATAAAACTTTTTTTTTTTTTGTCTTCTATCTTTGTTGGAGAGGTTTGCTAGATTGGCGGGAGTTTTTCTTTTTATTTATTTTTTAATTTAAATTTATTTATTTTAATTGGAGGCTAATTACTTTACAATTTTGTATTGGTTTTGCCATACATCAACATGAATCCGCCACGGGTTTACACGTGTTCCCCATCCTGAACCCTCCTCCCACCTTCCTCCCGGGACCATCCCTCTGGGTCATCCCAGTGCACCAGCCCCAAGCATCCTGTATCATGCATTGAACCTGGACTGCCGATTCGTTTCATATATGATATTATACATATTTCAATGCCATTTTCTCCAGTCATCCCACCCTCTCCCTCTCCCCAGAGTCCAAAAAACTGTTCTATACATCTGTGTCTCTTTTGCTGTCTCGCATACAGGGTACTTCCCCATTATGTTTTCATTTTGGATTTAAGTTTTAAGTTCATAAGTATTCATTATATAATTATGATTTATAGCTTACATACACACAGATATCATTTTGAATGTGTCAAATAATATTTTAAAATATGGTATATTAAATATTTTTACTCTATCCAAAAATTCCTTAAAAGGGAAAGATATGCTGCTAGAAAATTAAGTTTTGATAACATTAATACATAAAGTTTGTTAATATTTAACATGTACTACTAGGCTATCTTTGACTGGGACATCACCTTGGTGGGAGGTCATGTCCCAGCCTTTGGCCTCTGACAGTTCCCAGGAAGGGAGGAACCTAGTTGTGTACTATAATTGCCTATACTCCCAGCCACCAGATAAAGGAGTATTTCAGCTCTAAAGAGGTGTGAGGGAGAGTGGTGCAGCTACATCTTTTTTTCTGACAACATAACAGACTAACTTGTGTCTGTGCCTCTCAAGTTCAACTCAGAAGATGCCACAGACACAAGGGTAGTGGGACAGAGACTACATAAGAAGGAACATGTGAATATAAAGCTGAAATTAAAAGCAAAGGAGAAAAGAAACATCATGTAAATAAAAAGAATTAAATAAAATAACAAAAAATCCAAATGTGACAGTATTTGAAAAAAAATATGTTTTCTGAACATTTGTAAACTCAGAACCCTAAGATTGGAATTTTTTTCTTTAAAGTTTCAAAAATGTCTACAAGTATATACCCAGAAATTTTTAAAATAAAATGCAAATACGAAGCACTCTAGATGGATATGGGACCTAAATGTTAACTTCTCAAACAGAAGAAACTAAGAGAATATCTTTTTATCTGGGGGAATGCAGAAGATTTCTTAAATAAGATAAAAATAAAGCACTCATGATTATGTTAACATTGATTTAATTATCCAAAAACTAAAGATTTATCTCAAGAATGTCATATATATTGATATGTATCATATGAAGCTATTTACAATGCTTATCACATTGTAAATAAATAGTGAATCCCTGGATATCAACAGGAAAATGGAGAAAGGATAGATATTTTATACATGAAAAGATGCTCATCATCACTATCAATCAATAAAAAAGCTAACTTATTATTTTTTAATCTATTTATTGAGATGATATGTTTGGATGGCATCACCAAATATATGGACATGAGTTTGAACAAGCTCTGGGAGTTGGTGATGGACAGGGAAGCCTGCTGTGCTGCTGTCCATGGGGTCACAAAGAGTGGGACTCAACTAAGCTACTGAACTGAATCGGTTTATTTATTTATTTGGTTGTGCCAGGTCTTAGTTGTGGCACACAGGGTCTTTCAGTTGCAACATGTGGGACCTAGTTCCCTGACCAGGCATTGAACCCAGGCCCCCTCATTGGGAGCACGGAGTCTTAGCCACTGGACCACCAGGGAAATTCCCCCAAATGCAAATTTAAAAAGGAGATACTGCTCAACAATCATCAGATGCATAAAATTAGAAACTGATAGTATAAAAAGTTTTTCAAGAATGAGGAAAAATGAATCTAAACTGGTAAAGGAATATAACTTGGTAAAGGCTTTCTGGAGAGTAATTTGGCAGAATCTAACAAAATTAAGTCTGAATATTTTCTATTGGGAAGAAATTTCCCTTCTGAAATAGGCAAATTGTTTTCCAGTTTGGTATTGTCTAGTCTTCTTTGAACTCTCTCCTGTCAACTTGGCAAAATCACCTTTTTGGCCTCTTTTCCATCACCCATTCTATTTCAAGCTTATTTGTAGATGTTTATAAGGAAATGTAGCTGATCAGTGTCACTTACAAAGAGTAATCATCTAGCTCTTTGTCTGAAGGCACATTTCCTTTTTTAAAAAATTTGTTTTTATTGAAGTATAGTTGATTTACAATATTGTATTAGTTTTGAGGTATGCAATATAGTGGTTTAATATTTTTATAGATTATTCTCCACTTAGTTATTTTTAAATATTGACTATACAATATCTGCTGTACAGTAGATCCTTGTAGCTTATTTATTTTATACATAGTAGTTTGCACCTCTTCATTCCGTATACTTATCTTGCTCCTCCCCCGTTTCATCTCCCCTCCGATAGCCACTAGTTTGTTCCCTGTATCTGTAAGTCTGTTTCTCTTTTGTTATATTCATTCATTTGTTTCATTTTTTAGATTCCACATAAAAGTAATAACAAACAGTATTTGTCTTCCTCTGCCTGACCTATTTAACTGAGCATAATGCCCTCCAGGTTCATCCTTGTCGTTATAAATGGCAAATTTCATTCTATTTTATGGCTGATGTTTCATTGTAAATATATAAACCACATCTTCTTTATCCATTCATCTGTTTGACACTTAAATTTCTTTCTTGACCATCATAAGTAATGCTGCCATCAACAGTGCAATGTATGTGTTTTTAGAATAAGTGTTTTCTTTTTCTTGATAAATACCCAGGAGCGGGATTGCTGGATCCTATGATCTAATTTTAGTTTTTTGAGAATTTCTGTACTGTTTTCCATAGCAGTTGCACCAATTTACCAACAACGTAGGGGGTTCCCTTTTCTCCATGTCCTCAGCAACATTTGTTATATATGTTCTTTTTGATGATAGTCATTCTGATAGGTGTAAAGTGATATATTTCAGTGTAGTTTTGATTTGCATTTCTCTGAATATTGGCAGTGTTGAAAATCTTTTCTTGTGTCTGTTGGCCATCTGTAGATCTTTATTAAAAAGTCTATTCAGGTCTCCTGACCTGCCCATTTTTTAAAATCAGGGTGGTGGTTTTTTTTTTTTTTTTTTGATACTGAGTTGTATGAGCTGTTATATATTTTAGATATTAACCCCTTGTCAATTGTATCATTTGCAAATACTTTCTCCCATTCAGTAAGTTGCCTTTTTGTTTTGTTGATGGTTTCTTTTGCTGTGCAGAAGATTTTAAATAGGTCCCATTTGTTTGTTTTTGCTTTTGTTTCTTTTGTCTTCAGACACATTTCTTATGTAAGTTTTTTTTATTTTGTTTTTAGTTGTTTGTTTTAACAAGATATATGCCCCTCTTAAAAGCAGCTACTTAGGACACCTTAGCATTTTTATTTTGAACTCTGAGAAACATTTCTTCCCTATACAATTCTATATAAAAATTTGAAACTACAAATGATAAATATTGGCAAGTCTGTATTTTACAGTTTTAAAATTTGCCAGTATGTTATTAATACAAGCAATAAAACTGCAAATATAGTTTATCTGAATTTATTTTAACTGAGTGAGGTAGGAAAGGAGATGGATTACTTGTTATGGATGAATATTCATTGAAAGGCCAAAGCCACTCTTCTTTCAAAAAAGAGATATTTTGTCACACTTTCTAGGGGAAGTAGATAAAATCAAAATTTAGAGCAAGTTGTGGGTTAGGGCATCAAGGGGTTACTTCTAACAAGACTGGAATTAGGCATTTTACAAACAATTTGTAGTGAAATTATTAAATAGATCTCATTGATAAATTGAAAATTTCTCAGTCATTTTTTGTCCCTCTCTTCTCAAAACAAGCTGAGTTATTGAGTAATTATTGAATATTTTAACAATTGAAATCAGTTCAGTCGCTCAGTCGTGTCTGACTCTTTGCAGCTCCATGGAAGTGTATGCATGCCAACATAGAATGAAAGTTAAAACTCAAGGCAATTTTACTTATATTTTATTATTTTTAGCACTAAATGTTATACCCTGTTCAAAGCATGCATTTCTTACTTTATAATATATGAGTCTGTGTTTAGAATTACTGTACTAAACCATTCTCCATTTTTCTCCTATATGGAATCTTAGTACCAGAACTCTTAAAAGTATTCTGAGTGTGAATTTCATACCTGTTTGTTGCTGATTAAATACATGGAAATTGGTCTTTCACTATCTCAAATGACAGCTTACATGTTGTCAACCAGATAGAAAAGAAAACCTGTCAGTTGTTGAGCATTTCCCATATAATGAGATAAACATTATAGTGTGGATAAAATATTAGCACACTTTAAAAACAATTATTTACTTGTCTTTGGAGGAGTTGCTGTCATGTAGTCAACAGTGATCAATGAATAGAACATATGCCTCTTGACTCCCGGTTCAAGGCTACAAGAAATGGCAGTTAGTTAGCATTATATTGAAAATACATACTAAAAATGATTTTGAAGAAGTACGTAAAGGACATTCAATTCATGTCAGAAAAAAAAATGAGGAATCTAAAAAGATAAGCAGGAGAATAAATCCGAAACTTATGAAGTGCTTCATTTTAAAAATCACTTCCTACTTAAATATGTGTGAAGTGGGCCATAAAGTGCAGCTAACCATCACTGACAAAAATGTAGATTTTTTTTTTTATTTCGATGGCTACAGAATGCAGAGTATGAGGATTTCTTGAGATGTCCCACTTTTCATTCACAAACTTCACATTCCCTATACTAGTGTTTTGAAATCTGATTCCAGAAAAAGATTTAATTTTGGTTACTCAAGCTGCAGAGTAAATTATGCCAATATGTTACTACTCGTGCTGCTATTATCTGTTAAAATAGTGTTGTCTAATTGAAAGAGCACAAGCCTTAGAGTTAGAAAGATGTGCATTTTATTTTTTTATTTTTCTTCCAGTTTTATTGGGATATGATTGACATACAGCACTGTACATTTCTGTGCAGCATAATGATCTGACATATACATCATGAAACGATTACCAAAGTATAGTAAACAGTCATTCTCTCAAAGTTAAAGAAATAGAAAAAAAAAATCTTTTCCTTAGAATGAAAACTCTTAGGGTTTACTCTCTTAACAACTTTCAGAAATACAAGAGTAAGGATGTATGTTTTAATTTCAATTGTGACAATAAATTAGCTGTGAGACCTCAAGAAAATGTGTTTTTTTTTTTTTCCTTTGAACTTGTTTACTTTCTGGAAAGGAAAAGTAATAAGATTTTTTTTAGAGCAGTATTATAATTAAATGTAAAATTGAACATTGAATTTTTGTATAAAAATTCAGTAAGTGGTAATCATTGATATCATTTTATTAATATAGTTAGCTTTATTCTTTTATATATTTCTAATTTTAGTTATTACAACCTGGACAAGTTACATGTTCTCTATTGCCACTATCTACAAATGTGTAAAATGAGGATAGGTATCATATGTATTCTTCGGATAAAGTAATGATTTAATACATGTAACTCACATAGCAGAATACCCTGCACACTAAAAATGCCATGTAAATGTTAATCATTATTATGATTTGTGTTAGGGGAATTTGTTGTTCTTGTTCAGTTGCTTGTTCAGTACAGTTCAGTTGCTCAGTCATGTCCGACTCTGCAATCCCATGGACTGCAGCATGCCAGACCACCCTGTCCATCACCAACCCCTGGAGTTTACTCAAACTCATGTACATTGAGTTGGTGATGTTATACAATCATCTCATCCTGTGTCATCCCATTCTCCTCCTGCCCTCAATCTTTCTCAGCATCAGAGTCTTTTCCAATGAGTCAGCTCTTCGCATCAGGTAGCCAAAGTATTGGAGTTTCAGCTTCAACATCATCTCCAGGACTGATCTCCTTTAAGATGGACTGGTTAAATCTCCCTGCAGCCCAAGGGATTCTCAAGAGTCTTCTCCAACACCACAGTTCAAAAGCATCAATTCTTTGGTGCTCAGCTTTCTTTATAGCCCAACTCTCACATCCATGGATGACTACTGGAAAAACCATAGCTTTGACTAGATGGACCTTTGTTGGCAAAGTAATGTCTCTGCTTTTTAATACACTGTCTAAGTTGGTCATAACTTTTCTTCCAAGGAGCAAGCATCTTTTAATTTCATGGATGCAGTCACCATCTACAGTGATTTTGGAGCCCCCCAAATAAATTCTCTCACTGTTTCCATTGTTTCCCCATCTATTTGCCATGAAGTGATGGGACCAGATGCCATGATCTTTGTTTTCTGAATGTTGAGTTTTAAGCCAACTGTTCCACTCTCCTCTTTCACTTTCATCAAGAGGCTCTTTAGTTGTTCTTCACCTTCTGCCATAAGGATGGTGACATCTGCATATCTGAGGTTATTGATATTTCTCCAGTCTTGATTCCAGCTTGTGTTTCTTCCAGCCCAGTGTTTCTCATGATGTACTCTAAATACAAATTAAATAAGCAGGGTGCCATTATACAGCCTTGACGTACTCCTTTCCTGATTTGGAACCAGTCTGTTGTTCCATGTCCAGTTCTAACTGTTGCTTCCTGACCTACATACAAATTGCTCAGGAGGCAGGTCAGGTGTTTTGGTATTCCCATCTCTTTCAGAATTTTTCAGTTTGTTGTGATCCACACAGTCAAAGACTTTAGCTAGTCAATGGAGCAGAAGTAGATGTTTTCTGAAATTCCCTTGTTTTTCTATGATACAACAAATGTTGGCAATTTGATCTCTGTTCCTCTGCCTTTTTGAAACCCAACTTGTCCATCTGGAAATTCTCGGTTTACATACTTCTGAAGCCTAGCTTGAAGGATTTGAGCATAACCTTGCTAGCATGTGAAATGAGTGCAATTGTACTGTAGTTTGAACATTCTTTGGCATATCTGTTCTTTGGTATTAGAATGAAAACTGACTTTTTTCCAGTCCTGCAGCCACTGCTGAGTTTTCCTGATTTGCTAGCATATTGAATGCAGCACTTTAACAGCATCATCTTTGAGGATATTAAATAGCTCAACTGGAATTCTGTCACCTCCAGTAGTCCTGTTTGTAATAATGTTTCCTAGGGCCCACTTGACTTCACACTCCAAGATGCCTGGCTCTAGTTGAATGACCACACCACGGTGGTTATCCAGGTCATTAAGACCTTTCTCTTTTTTGGAGATTACAACATATTTTTAATTGAATGACAAGGATAATTATACTTAGAAGAAAGTTTTATAGCTTTAAAAACCTATATTAGAAAGGCACAGAAGGTTTTATTGATGTTTCCTCCAAACATTTATAACACCAGTCTTAAAATCTTTTAGACAATAGAAAAAGAACACTTTCCAGCTCATTTTATTAGAACAGCTTCACAGGGATATCATAGCATGACAAGGATATTACAAGAAAGAAAAATTACAGGCCAAGCTCCCATATGAATAGAAGCAGAAATTCTAAAAAGAAAAAGTTAGTAAATTGATCCAGTAATGTATAGAAGGACAATCTATGACAAACATTCAGGTTTATTCCAAGAATGTATGAGTGTTTTACCACTCAAAAGTCAATCATTGGTAGTCACACTTTTTAAAAATTCCAATTTCCTTATTTTTTTTCTTTTTTCAGTTGAATCGAGATATAATTGACATATAACATTGTATAAGTTTCAAGTATACAACATAATGATTTTTTATATATATATAAATTATGAGATGACTATCACAATAAATTTAGCAAACACTTATAAAGTTTTATCCTTGTGTTGAGAACTTTAAGATGCACTCCCTTAAAAGCTTTCAAATATACAATACAGTATTATTACTTATATTTACCATGCTGTGCATTACATCTCAAGATTATAACTGGAAATTTGTACCGTTTGACCTTCTTCACCCAATTCTCCCACTGTCTTCCCTACCCCATCTCCTCCTAACCCCTGGCAGCCAGCAGTAATTTCTGTTTCTATGAGGGATTTTTGTTTTTGTTTTTGTTTTAGATTCTACATAAAAGTGAAATAATAGAATATTTGTCTTTCTCTGTCTGATTTATTTAACTTAGCAGAATGCCCTCAAGGTTCATCTGTATTTTTGCAAATGGCAGGATTTCCTTATTTTTTTAATGGATGAATTGTATTCCATTGTATATACTCAGACTTCTTTCTTTTTTTAACCATTGTTAGAATCTTCTTTATTATGACTACTTTTTTTCTCCCAGTTTTAGTGAGATATAACTGACATACAGCACTGTATGATTTTAAAGTATATAACATAGTGGTTTGACTTAAATATATTTTGAAATGCTTACACAAAACTTAGTTAACTTTAGTTATCATCTCATATAAATACAAAATTTTTCCTTTCAATGAGAACTGTTAAAATTTACTCTCTCTTAACAGTTTTCATGTATAACCTGCTACAGTGTGATATTCTCATTTATAGGTGCTGAGAGACTGAATATGTGGACAATAGACCTTGTGTAAAAATGGAACTCTGACCCACAATCTGCAAGAACTTGCCAAAAAATCAACTGTCTTATCAATAATAAACAGCCCAGGAAGACAGCCTTCTGTAAGTCAGACCTGTAGGAAGACAGAATGTTAGCTTTGATAACAACCTAGGAAGCCAAACAATCACTTCTGTAAAAATAGGCCCCAAATTTCCAATATCTGACGGCTTCCCTAATTTTTGCCCCACTTCCAATTTAGGACTAATCAGAGAAAGACAGATATTTACCCTACCAATCACCCTACTCTTTTTATTCCCCGAAGTCTTATCTATTTTTTAATTAAATTTATTTTTAATCAAAAAATAATTGCTCTACAGTATTCTGTTGGTTTCTGCCAAACAGCATGAATAAGCCATAGTTTTACCTACATCCCCTCCCTCTCGAACATCCCTCCCACCCCCTTCCCCACCCGACCTCTAGGTTGTTAACAGAGCCCCAGTTTGAGTTCCCTGAGTCATATAGCAAATTCCCAGGCACTGGCACCCCACTCCAGTACTCTCGCCTGGAAAATCCCGTGGGCGGAGGAGCCTGGTAGGCTGCAGTCCCTGGGGTCACGAAGAGTCGGTTGCGACTTCACTTTCACTTTTCACTTTCATGCATTGGAGAAGGAAATGGCAGCCCACTCCAGTGTTCTTGCCTGGAGAATCCCAGGGACGACAGAGCCTGGTGGGCTGCCGTCTAGGGGGTCGCACAGAGTCGGACACGACTGAAGCGACTTAGCAGCAACTTAGCAGCAGCAGCATCTGTTTTACATATGGTAATGTATGTTTCCATGTTACTCTCTCCATACATCCCACCTTCTCCTTCTTTCCCCCTCCCCCAGTGTCCATAAGTCTTTTCTCTATGTCTGTGTCTCCATTACTGCCCTGAAAATAGGTTCATCAGTATTGTCTTTCTAGATTTCATATATATACATTAATATTCAATATTTTCTCTTTCTGACTTACTTCACTCTGTGTTATATATAGGCTCTAGATTGACCCACCTCATTAGAACTGACTCAAATGTGTTCCTTTTTATGGCTGAATAATATACCATTGTATATATGTACCACAGCTTCTTTATGCATTCATCTGTTGATGGATGTCTATGTTGATTTCATGTTCTAGCTATTGTAAATAGTGCTTCAGTGAACATTGGGGTACATGTGTCTTTTTCAGTCTTGGTTTCCTCAGGGTATAGGCCCAGTAGTAGGATTCCTGTGTCATATGGTGATTTTATTCCTAGTTTTTTAAGGAATCTTCATACTGTCTTCCATAGCAGTTGTGTCAATTTACATACCCACCAACAGTACAAGACGGTCCTCTTTTCTCCACACCCTCTCCAGCATTTATTGTTAGTAGATTTTTTGATGATGGCCATTCTGACTGGTGTGAGGTGATAATTCATTCTGATTTCATTTGCATTTCTCTAATAAAGAGGGATGTTGAACATCTTTTCGTGTGTTTATTAGCCATCTGTATGTTGGCTTTGGAGAAATGTCTGTTTAAGTCTTTTTCTCACTTTCTGATTGGGTTGTTTTTCTGGTATTGATTTGTGCTACTGCTACTGCTGCTAAGTCGCTTCAGTCATGTCCGACTCTGTGCGACCCCATAGACGGTAGCCCACCAGGCTCCCCCATCCCTGGGATTCTCCAGGCAAGAACACTGGAGTGGGCTGCCATTTCCTTTTCCAATGCATGAAAGTGAGAAGTCAAAGTGAAGTCACTCAGTCGTGTCCGACTCTGTGCGATCCCATGGACTGCAGCCTAGCAGGCTCCTCCGCCCATAGGATTTTCCAGGCAAGAGTACTAGAGTGGGGTGCCATTGCCTTCTCCGATTTGTAGGAGCTGCTTATTTATTTTTGAAATTAATCCTTTGTCATTTGTTTCATTTGCTATTATTTTCTCCCATCTGAGGGTGTCTTTCCACCTGTTTCCTTTGTTGTGCAAAACCTTTAAAGTTTAATTAGGTCCCACTTGTTTCTTTTTGTTTTTATTTCCATTACTCTAGGAGGTGGGTCATAGAGGATCTTGCTGTGTTTTATGTCAGAGTGTTCTGCCTATGTATTCCTGTAAGAGTTCTGTAATTCCTGGTCTTACAGTTATGTCTTTAATCCATTTTGAGTTTATCTTTGTGTATGGTATTAGGAAATGTTCTAATTTCATTCTTTTACATGTAGCTGTCCAGTTTTCCCAGCAGCACTTATCTTTGCCCCATTGCATATTCTTGCCTCCTTTGTCAAAAATGAAGTGCCTATAGGTGGATGGGTTTATTTCTGGGCTTTCTATCTTGTTCCATTGGTCTGTATTTCTGTTTTTGTGCCAGTACTGTACTCTCTTGATGACTGTAGCTTTGTAGTATAGTCTGAAGTGAGGAAGGTTGATTCCTCCAGCTCCATTCTTCTTTCTCAAGATTGCTTTGGCTATAAGACCTTTCTTATATAGCTCTTCTGTGTATTCTTGCCACCTCTTCTTAATATCTTCTGCTTCTCTTAAGTCCTTACCGTTTCTGTCCTTCATTGTGCCCATCTTGCATGAAACGTTCCCTTGATATCTCCAGTTTTCTTGAAGAGATGTCTAGTCTTTCCCATTCAGTTGTTTTCTTCTATATCTTTGCACTATTTGTTTCCAAAGGCCTTCTTATCTCTCCTTGCTATTCTTTGGAACTCTGCATTCAGTTGGCTATATCTTTCCCTTTCTCCTTTGCCTTTCATTTCTCTTCTTTCCTCAGTTATTTGTAAAACCTCCTCTGACAACCACTTTGCCTTCTTGCATTGCTCTTCAGGATTGTATTGGTAACTGCCTCTTGTACAATGTCACGAACCTCCATCCATTGTTCTTCAGGCACTCTGTCTACTAGACCTCATGCCCTTGAATCTATTTGTCACCTCCACTGTATAATCATAAGGGATTTGATTTAGGTCATACCTGAATGACTTAGTGTTTTTCCCTACTTCTTCGATTTAAGCCTGAATTTTGCAAAAGGGAGCTGTTGATCAGAGCCACAGTCAGCTCCTGATCTTGTTTTTGGTGACTGTATAGAGCTTCTCCATCTTTAGTTGCAAAGAATACAATCAATCTAATTTGGTATTGACCATCTGGTGATGTCCATGTGTAGAGTCATCTCTTGGATTGTTGGAAAAGAGTGTTTGCTGTGACCAGTGTGTTCTCTTGATAAAACTCTGTTAGCCTTTGCCCTGCTTCATTTTGAACTCCAAGGCCAAACTTGCCTGTTACTCCAGGTATCTCTTGACTTCCTACTTTTGCATTCCAATCCTCTATGATGAAAGGACATCTTTTTTTGGTGTTATTTCTAGAAGGCGTTGTTGGTCTTCATAGAACCCTCTTACTTTAGCTTCTTCAGCATTAGTGGTTGGGCCATAGATTTGGATTACTGTGATATTGAATGGTTTGCCTTGCAAACAGAGATCATTCTTCACCCAAGTACTGCATTTCAGACTCTTTTGTTGACTATGAGGGCTACTCTGTTTCTTCTAAGGGATTCTTGCCCACAGTAGTAGATATAATGTTTATATGAACTAAATTTGCCCATTCCCATCCATTTTAGTTCATTGATTCCTAAGATGTCAATGTTCACTCTTGCCATCTCCTGCTTGACTATGTCCAACTTACCTTGATTTGTGGACCTCATATTCCAGGTTCCTATGCAGTATTTTTCTTTATAGTATCAGATTTTACTTTCACCACCAGACACATCCACAGCTGAGCATAGTTTCTGCTTTGACCCATCCTCTTCATTCTTTCTGTAGCCCTTAGTAATTGCCAGGGCAATCTTCCCCATTAGCATATGGACACCTTCCGACCTGGGAGGCTCATCTTTTGGTGTCATATCTTTTTGCCTTTTAAAACTGTTCATGGATTCTCGTGCCAAGAGTACTGGAGTATGTTGCCATTTCCTCCTCCTGTGGACCATGTTTATCAGAACCCTTCACTGTGACCCTTCCATCTTGGGTGACCTGCACGGCATGGCTCATAGCCTCACTGAGCTACACAAACCCCTGGTTAGAAGAATTCCATTTTCTTTATTTAATTTCGTAAGTCAATTGGGGAGTATTTGGAGTGTATAAATGGTCACCCACCACAAACATTAAACACTAAGATTGATCTCAGTGGTCGATTATGTATTGCTTCATTCCTGCAACATTATAGAGAAATGTGCCATCTCTTAGATCATAGTGAAACAGCAACAAGAAAAAATATTCAGAATTAGAGATGTGAGCGAATTTCATGACGTAAAGTATAAATGTAAAACATGAACATCTAAATCAATGTTACAGAATTGAAAATTATTTAAAACAATTTGAAGAGTTTGACAGTGCAGCCCAAATCCAGCCTCCCAGGAGATCATGCCAGAAAACCCTAGTGAAATATTTTAATCTGTACCTCCATAGGCATTCTGTTATACCCTCCTCAGGGAGCCTTGCAACTCCCTCTTCTCAGTCCCTGCCAAGTAACATAAATGCTGTGGTGAGTCATGGTTACTGGTGGAAATTAACTACAATAGAGTCTGAGAATCCCTGGTTTGAAGTCAAGATTGTCTTTTCACATTTGGTAGATATTTTCTTCTTTCTCATCTGAATAATCATATACTAAATATATACATCCTTGTTAAGACAGAAACTTATTTATAAAACACTTGAAGGTAATATCTTATGGAGATAGGATTAAACTGACCTGTTTGCAGTTGAGATTTAATTTCAGAGTTTAATGAGACTTTTTGTCTACTAGGTGTATAATTTTTTTTTTCAGGTGAATAAGAAATTAAATAGCTCACCACAATTGACATAGTAAGGGAAATGTATTTTTACAGTGATACAGCTAAGCTTTCACTAAATGAATAGTTGAGAGTATTGGCAGACTGTCACTATAAATTTCTAAAATTAATAGTAAATATTTAATAACTCAATATGAAATCCAGCCTGGGTATGTGGAATCTTAGATGGTGTTTGATTCCTTTTTATCTAAGTTTTCTTGGAGAAATTAACTTGACTGTTTGTTTATTAAGTAAAGGAAGATGACTTGCACCCTTTTCTTCTTGAAGGGTTGTCTCAATTCTGTCTTCTTTGGAGAGGAATTTCATCATTCCCAAGTTCCTAAGTGATATCCTTAAAAATACAAAGATTATTTTTTCTAAGCATGATATATAGATGTCATTGAAGACAATATAAAAAATGTAAGGTTTTAAAATTTTCGTCAGTTAACAGTTTTGAAGTTAAAGATAAGCAGATATTAATGTGGTTATCTCACTTTATCCCCACAGCAACCCTGCTATTGTTTCTGAAATGATATTATTTGCATTTTGTAGATTAAGAAACTAAGAGTACTTGAATTATGTGTTCATGGTCACTCAGGTGATAATCTTGGTAGAACTAGGGTTTGAACTATGATCTGCTTGCATTAGAGCCTCTGTTCTTAACCATCAGAGCACAGGTTATGTGAATACACCAGGTTGTTAAAAGAAATTGGATAGGGCCATTGTGAGTCTGATTCAGCCACTGAGACTTGAAGAAAAAGGGCAGTGGAGAGAGTTCTTATTTGGTCAGAAGTTCTTTGTTTATGTTCTTTAATCTTTGTGGGTGTGTGGTTGTAATGGCCGAGATAGTCTTGTATCCTTCTCCCCATTTAAGGAAAGATGATATGGCCATTTATATAACTAAAAAATGCAACTAAGATGAAAACAGAACATAGCACATGTGACAGTTTATTCAAAATCAAAGTGTTTCTTTTCTAGAATATGTTGAAAGTCATTGCTAAAGGAAATATATATATTTGTTTAGAAATCAGAGGTACCCATAGTTGCTTCATGTATAGTAATTGTCTTAATATGCACAATCTGCTTTCAGGAACTAAGTAGATATTCACTGCCATGTTACTTACTCCACCATGAACACAATCCTGGGATCACTCCTACTAATTTTGTAAGGTTGAACATGCATCCAATCAATTTGCAATACTAATAATATTAGATAATATTTTTGAACACTTGATGCACTCTTCTAGATCTCTGTGTGCTGTGAAATATGAAGAATTTACCTATTCAGAAAATCTCTGTGGATCATAGAGAAGGAAATACACAGGGCAGCAAGATAAAGGGTTTATTTTGTAGCTGAGTGCTGTAAAGTTTCCCTGTTGCCTCTAGGATCTCAAGCAACACAAATCAATTTTGTAAGCATTACCAACAGGCTAGCTTTCCTTACAGTTTAATGCATTATATTACAGGTTGCCCTTTTCTCTCAGTAATGTGAAATCCTCTTAAGCTGTGCTTGTTTAGCAAATTCTGTCAGCATGATGACAAGGTAGTGTGAATGTGCACTGAAAGAACCCTGCAGTTTTAAAATATTTAAGAGTTGGTCTAGGTATCATTTATTCTTTTTTGTGAAAAATCTATGGAAGAAGTTACCAAAACTGTGTATTTTTGTCTGCCATTTTCTTACAGTCATGTCCTGAGATAGCTTGTACTTGCTATGATCAAACACAAATCAATTTTGTAAGCATTACCAACAGGCTAGCTTTCCTTACAGTTTAATGCATTATATTACAGGTTGCCCTTTTCTCTCAGTAATGTGAAATCCTCTTAAGCTGTGCTTGTTTAGCAAATTCTGTCAGCATGATGACAAGGTAGTGTGAATGTGCACTGAAAGAACCCTGCAGTTTTAAAATATTTAAGAGTTGGTCTAGGTATCATTTATTCTTTTTTGTGAAAAATCTATGGAAGAAGTTACCAAAACTGTGTATTTTTGTCTGCCATTTTCTTACAGTCATGTCCTGAGATAGCTTGTACTTGCTATGATCATTGGTAGAATATAACTTTTTAAAAATTTTACGAATGTCATAAAATGATGCAAGTTTTATTTCACATTCTTTGAAATATCCCAGAAATTTAGAGTCAGAAAGGCACAATTTTTCTGAACAGTGTAGATTTTCTTTAAGTTAGCAAATTTTAAAGTAAGGCAAATTTGAGAGTAAACTGCGAACTAGTATTCCTCGGGAGATGCATAGCTAAGAATCCCATGTCTGCAGGCATCATTCAGCTTGAAAGTCAGACTGACAAAGAAGGAGTTAATTTCCAATCTATATGGGACCTCAAACCTTGAAACAGATATGGAAGTTTTTGTCTAGGTCTGCATAGTCATTCAGTCAGTCCGTAAACAAACTTTAGCATCTACTCTGTGCCATGGGTGGGTGATACGTAGCACATGGTCATGGTGTCCCACCTGTATCCCTTTAACATGTGACATTTCAGTGCATATTGGCAAGTTTCCAACTGCCAGGAACCTGTGGCTTTGAGGGCTCTCTCTCGCCCCAAAGCCTGCTCTGCAGTACGTACCGATAATCACCCACCCACCCTGTAAGCAACATTTAGCATAGCTGCTGGGAACTGCTGGATAAATACTCCATTTCCATAACCTCTTTTGAAGATAACTCTGAGGTGTTGCCCTGAACAGTCTCCCTGAGTTCTCCAGGTGACTAAACTTCATTTACACATCATTATAAGTAGCTTGGAAAACTACCTTTTAAAATTTTTACTTTCCTTTCATCTAAATCTTACGTTCTCACTTTGCTGCTGGTTACCATCTCACAAACAAACCACTTACAATCAAATCCTTGTCTCTGAATCAGCTTCCAGGGGATACTAAATTAAAAAATAAATAGTATAAAAATGATGAAATCAGGATCTGTCATGAAGTGATTTGAAAGGAATAGTCTGAACAAGCAACAGTAGTGATTCTGAAGAGGAAGGAGAATGGAGCTTTATAAGGAGTTCAAATAAGTCCTGCAATGAATTTCCTGCTTTGCTTTCTAGGTGATCATTGTAAAAGTATCTGGCAACCATGAACACTGACTGCTCAGATCTTACAAAGGAGAAGCTGCTAAGAAGAATACAGTTGGGTGACAGCCTCCAGTTGTTACCACTTGGGAATTATGCATGGCATTCTTGCCAAGGTCACAGTCTCCCTGGGCAGCTCCCTGGTAGTGACTGAGCATGGCAGGTGTATCAGTCAGGCTTTAACCAGAGAAACAGAACCAGCAGGATCAGTTTACATGGCTGTAAGGGATGCCTCGTTGTTGTTATTTAGTCACTCAGTTATGTCTGACTCTTTGTAACATCATGGACCATAGCCTGCCGAGTTCCTCTGTCCATGGGATTTCCTAGGCAAGAATACTAGAGTGGGTAGCCATTCCCTTCTCCAGGGGATATTCCAAACCCACATTTCAGAGGGTTGGGAAGATCTGCGTCTCCTGCATTTTAGGGGAGTTCTTTACCACTGAGCTGCCAGTGAAGCCCGGGGGATGCCTAGGCAAGTTGAAAAATCCATAACCCAATACTTTGGCCACCTGATGCAAAGAGCCGACTCATTGGAAAAGACTCTGATCCTGGGAAAGACTGAAGGCAGGAGAAGGGGACGACAGAGGATGAGATGGTTGGATGGCATTACACCTCTGTGGACATGAGTTTGAGCAAGTTCCAGGAGATAGTGGAGGACAGGGGATCCTGGCATGCTGCAGTCTATGGAGTTGCAAAGAGTCAGACTGAGCAACTAAACAACACCAACAACAGGGGCAAGTCAGGAAGGCTGGAGCTCACGGGCACTAGTTGAAGTGACCGTTCATTTAACAAGCAGAGTTTCCTCTTCCTCAGAGAAACTTAAATTTTGCATTTAAAGCCTTTATTCTGATTAGATGAGACCCACTCAGATTATTGAGGCTAATCTTTATAGAAAGTCAGCTGATTGTAGATGATAGAGACATCTCCAAATGTACCTTCACAGCAACACCTAGACTAGTGTTGAATAATTAGACCAATTTATATACTGATCATAGAGGGTATTAGAAATAAAAATGTGAGATTTTCCAGTGGTGGTTAGTATCAGATAGGAAAAATTAATAAATTGGGATAATGACTCTAATGAGGAAAACAAGTGCTCAAATGAAGACCAGTTCTTTGTTCTGAAAGTAGTTTTCTTATTTTTGTTTTTGTAATGCATTACTACATTGAAAATATCATCAAAAGTATTATCAATAGGTACATTTTCTCTTTTCATTGATACTATATTTAATTTTTTTATAATTTTTAAAAATTTTTAATTAATTTTTATTTTTTAGTTTGTTTTGCTTTACAATGCTGTATTCGTTTTGCTATACATTGACATGAATCAGCCACGAGTATACATGAACTCCCAATCCCGACACCCCCACCCCCTCCCGCCCCACACGATCTCTCTGGATTATCCCTGTGCATCAGTCCCAAGCATCCTGCATCCTGCATCGAACCTAGACTGGCGATTCATTTCACTTATGATATCATACATGTTACACTGCCACTCTCCCAAATCATCCCACCCTCTCCCTCTCCCACAGAGTCCAAAAGGCCATTCTATACATCTGTGTCTCTTTTGCTGTCTCGTGTACAGGTTTATCATTACCATCTTTCTAAATTCCATATATATGTGTAAGTATACTGTATTGGTGTTTTTCTTTCTGGGTTACTTCACTCTGTATAATTGGCTCCAGCTTTATCCACCTCATTAGAACTGATTCAAATGTATTCTTTTTAAT